>PVKS010023306.1:0-32406 GCA_004027875.1 Aplodontia rufa
CTCTGCTGAGAAGAGTGTCCATTGGTGTCATCAATGGGGGACAATTAGAAAATAATCCATCAATATAGCCAAGGACAATTTCAAGTGGAGGAATTTGTGCTACATGCAGATAGACATACAAGGTTATTCAGTGAAGCGTTTTAAACCATCCAGGCACTCACGAGTAGGAAACTAGACAGATGCCACTTTGGTGGAATACTACACAGCTGTATAAAATGAGTGAGGAAGCATTTACTAACATAGACAATCTTCAAGTTATAGGGAGTGGACAAAGATAGAGTGCGAATAACACAATTTGTGTAAAAGCAGCATCTTTTTAAGTATTTACTTCTATTTGCATAAACTGTCCTTAAAAGACCCATACAAATTAAACTCATGGTTTGCCTGGGAGAAGGGGCATTGGCAGGCTGGAGGGCACAGATGGGAGGAAGCATTTCTGATTTCAAATATGCATTTCCGTACCTTGTGGATTTCGATGCATCTGAATGTGATGATGATTCAAAAACTGAGCTTTAAGAAGATTCCCAAGGGCAGACCAAGCTATGACCAGGAAAACATCAGGAGTCCCAGGCAGAAGGGACAGCATTCGCAAAGGACGGACTCGCTCTGGAGCCTGCCAAGAGTGTGACGAGGAAGGGCAGAGCTGAGGTAGGAGACGGTGGTCCCGCTCACTGTGAGTCACAGACAGACACCAGAAACCCGCAAGAGCCGAAGAGCCAGGTAAGGGTACGGGGGAAGCAGCCCTTCGCACACCCGCCCACCCTTGAGATTGGACTTCCAGAGTGTGGAAGATTGCTTGAGATTGCTTTTCTGTTTTTAAGACATGCGTGCCAGGGTACTTTGTGTGGCAGCCCAGGGACACCAAGATGCCCCAAACCACAACAGGCAGGGCAGGAGTGCTCTGACCATTCCTAGTGTGCCTTCTTGTGTGTCCCCCAGTCTGCAGACACATACACCTGACACCCGTTCCCCAACTCATTTGGGCCAGGTCCATCTTTTTCCTAAATACCACCCCTTCCACATCCCGCCCTCTACGCTGCTAACAGAAGCAGACCCATCGCCCACCTTGATTCTCGCCCCCACGTCTAGGGGAGAACCCAAATGTACGGCTGCTGGGCTTCAACCACCAGGACCATTTACAGGGTTGCATGTGGTCTCTCCCCGGAATTCCGAGCCACTTCCATCTTCACCCCACCCCTGCCACATCAGCCCACTTTCTGTCCCCACTCCTGTTTGCTCATATCCTTTGGGTCTCAGATTAAATGTGACCTGGTTGGACTGACCTTTGCACCTGTCAGCTACTGCTGCGTAACAAAGCATCTCCACACATTGTGGCTTAAAACTGCAGGCATTTGTTCAGCCTGCGAGGAAGCAAGTGCGAGGAGATCAAATGGTCGCCAGATTCCCAGTGGCTAGGGTTGGCTTTGCCTGGGGTGGCATGTCACTCTTCCTCCAGCAGGCCAGCCTGGACTAATTCTCCAGTGGGGGCAGGTTCCAAAAGAGCAAAATCAGAAATAGGCAAGGGCCCTTGAGGCCTGGGGTTGGAGCTGGGCCTCCCCACTCACACCGCATCCTGTTGGCCAAAGCAAGTCAAGGCGGTGGAACAGACTCCATGTCTCGAGGGCATGAACCTTGAGGCAGAGGAGGGCGGACCCAGCATCGTCCCTGACTGTGCTAAGTCACCCTGCCCTTGTTCCACTGTGCTATTGTTCACTTGTTTCCTCCTTGCCTGTCAGTGTCCCCGGTGAGAGCGTAAACTCCTGAGGACCAAGGGCCAGCGGGTAGGAAACACGGCCCTGCCCGTTCCCACCAGGCCCAGGGTTTCCCCCCACCCTGGGTGGAAGAATGAGCTGGATCCACGCAGGCTCGGGCAGAGGCGGGGTGGGGCTGCATTGGCTTGGATGCTCCTTCCAGAAAGCTGTAGGGACGCAGCTCGGCCAGCATCACTGTGCCCAGCCCCAGAGCTGCCCCATCCCAGGAGGGCAGAGCGAAGCCCCAGTCCCGGGTCTGCAAAGGCAGCTTCTTCCCCCGTGAATGCGAACAGCTCCTCCAGAGAGCATGAATCAGACTCTGCCTCGTCAGCAATCATCGCAGGGAGGGAAGGAGAGGGGCCATGTGGAGCCCAAGGCACGGTGACTGTTCGCATCCTCGCTGTCCCAGTGAGGCAGGTGGACCCCCGAGGACGTGGTGGTGACCTGGAGGATTTGGGCTGAGCTCACCCACCCTGCTCACCAGTGGGGCTCTGCTAATGCTGCCGTGGGGCTGAGATGGTGCAGGTGGAGGCTTCCAAGGGGGTCACCTGCAAGGTGCGGCTCCCAGGTGAAACGGGCAAGACGCTTAACGCCACAGTGGGGGGACTCACCAACCCACTCTCTCATTCAGTCGTTGGGCATTTCCCGGGCACCTGCTCAAGCTCAGCAGCGGCCTAAGTAAGCGCTTTCCTTAAGGCACATTCCAGACCCCCACCAACCCGACCCTGAGGGTTCACTTCATTCAGGCCTCTGTAACCATCACCTTCTCCAGGCTGTCCTCCCGGACTGCACCCTTGAAGACAACATCACCCCACTCCTTATCCTGCTCCACATGTGTTAACTTTTGACCTCGGTCTGCCCACTACAGAGGTCAGCTCTAGTTCATGAATCTCTAATATTCTCACATCACCCTGATGATAAACATTTGTCCAGTGATGAAATGAGAGGCCCCAAGGACATGTTCCTCATCAACGCTGCCCAGCATGTGAAAGAGGAGGTCCCACGCATGTCCCTCTGCTCTGTGAAGAGGAAGTGAGCCCAGTGGGGCCGCTGCAGGGGCCCGGGCAGGAGGAGAGGGCTGGTGGCATCAGGATATGCTCAAGCTAGGGCTGCCTGATGGTGTGGGGTGGAGGGAAGGAGAGGGTGTAAGGAAGCCCCCATGGGTAAAAGGCACAGTGAGACCAGCTGGGGCCAGTTTGGGCAGGTGCAGAGCCGGTGACCACTCAGGCAAGCTGGACCCTGAACAGGAATGGAGGGGAGACCTTCCACCACGAGTGAGCAGAACCTCACCTCCTCCTCCCAGAGATTCCACCGCAGGGTGTCACTGTCCCCACCTGACCTCGGGGACGAAGCATCCACCCAAGGTGAGCTCCAGCCCAGGTCTGGGCCCCAGCTTTAGCTCCGCCTCAGGATTCCACAGAACCAAATGGGGAGGTGACATTGTCCAGCCCCCTGCAGCCTCCCAGCAAGTGTGGCAAGGCCAGGAGCCGCTCAGGGCAGCTGCCTCACCGTGAAGCCAATGCCCGGGTGTGCAGATGGCCAGATGGTTCCCAGGCTGCCTTGGGGTGCCCAGAGAAATGATTTGGGGTCCACAGTCTGACCTCTTCCGACACCAGGACCAACTAGGTCCAAAGTTCAGTGCTGATCCCAGCTCCCTGTCCAGCCCCCTGGCAGCTAGTAGGTGCTCAGTTAGCATTGCTGACTTGTGTGCGTGAGGGATGGGTCATCGTGACCTTCGCCTGCTCTTCCTCCCCAGTAGGAAGGAGAGGTTATCAAGCTTTTATACACATACATAATTTAAAAAATCAAGCCGTCCATGACAGGGTTCCCATTGCAGGGACCGCGGCCGGGCGGGCGCGCCAAGTTGAGCCTGGACAGGGAGCCGCGTCAGCCCCACTGTGAGCCACTGATAAGAGGGGCTCAGTCGGGGGATCCAGACGGCTTGTATTTCAGCCTATTAAACACCATTCTTACAAGTTTTTTTTCCCTCCCCCTTTTTCATTAATACGCAGGGTGAATAGGACATTGAATAAAAATCAGCGCTTGCAGCACAATTGTGGGATTGAAAGGTAACTGTCAACAGAAGGATTTGGGTGACAAAGGGACCGGTTTCAGCGCTTAGCAAATGATTTTCGGCTTGTCATTTCAATGGGCTGTGTTTCTCAGAGATTGTGGGGTTGTGGGGTGGGTTTCTCTCTCTCTTTTTTTCTTTCTTTCTTTTCTTTTTTTTTCTTTTTGAATAGCATTTATTACCATGCTTTTAAAAAAAAATGTGCATGCATGTGTGTGTGTGTGTTGTCTCTGCAAACTCGCTTCATTCACAGATGCTCCCAGAAAGCTGCTGGGTCTCACAGATGCCACTTCCTCCAAAAATAAAATAAGATAAAATAGGACCACACCACAGATCTGGGAGGCCAAGATGGGGAGAGGGCGTCTTAAATGGAGCAGAGAGTCAGTCGCAGAGAACGAGGGGATGAAGAAAGGACCAGCACCCAGCTGCAGGCTCACATATCCACCCGCACGGTCCAGTCTGGCCAGCTGCAGTCTGAGGTCTCCCTGGTGGCTATGCTTCTTTCTGAGGATGGCGGTTAGTGACTCCACAGGGATGCATGGTCCTCTGTCCCCCTGGGGATCAGTATCAGTCAACTGGTCATTAGCCTGGTCCCACCATTCTGCTCAGGGCAGCTTAAGACGGTTCTAGGTCTCTAAGGAGGTGGGGTCCACATTTTATGACTCAACCGTCCCTCAGAGGCTGCTCCAAGACAGCTCTCCGGATGGGAAGGAACACAGACTGGCAAGACCTGCCCCAGGAAGCTGGCCCACGCAAGTTAAAACTCCACAGTGAAGCCTCCCAGGTCCCCAAGCTGAAGAAAGCATCCCTTCCAAGAGCTGGTCCCATCCCCTGACCAGGAGCCAGGGAGAAGCCTGAAGGACCCAGCTGCAGCCCAGCAAGTCTGTTTCCATCCCTGGACCTCAGTTTCTCTCATCTGCAAAATGGACCGTGGGGACCCAATAGCGGTTCAGAACATTTTCTTTATAAACCACAGGGCAGGGGATCATTACGAGGGGAACGCAAATTGAAATCGCTGTGAGATCTCGCCGCTCACCCATCGGAGTGGTTAAAATAAAACCCAGCAACAAGATCAAATGCTGGTGAAGACAAGGAGGAGCCAGAGCTCTCCTAGGTTACCAGCGGAAGCGCACAACAGGGAAAGCAGGTTGGCACAGCCCAGCAATTGTTCTCCTGGGCATTTATCCCAGAGAGAGGAAGACTTATGTTCACACAGAAACCTGTACAAGAATGTTTCTAGTAGTTTTATTCATAAAAGCCCAAATGTGGAAACCACCCAGATGTCTTGAAAGAGTAGAACGTGGCACATCCATGCCCGGGAATACTACTCAGCAGCAACAAGGACCGACTATTGACAAACAGGACAACCTGGGTGGATCCCGGGAGCATTACGCTGAGTCAAAGAGGCTCCGAATCCAAAAGGCTACAGCCCGTGCAGCTCCATTTACATAGTATTGTTAAAAATGACAAAATTGTAGAAACTGCGCAGATTTGGGGCTGCCAGGACTCACCGAGGTGTTGGGGGCAGGAGGCCAGCGGGCGGGCTGTAAGAGGGTGACAGGAGGGATCCTCATGGTGATGGAAATGCTCTGTATCCTGACAGGATCAATGACAACACCCAGGTTGCGACGTTGGACTGTGGAATTTGCAAGATGTCACCATTGGGGGAAATCTGGGGAAAGGGTACATGGAATCTCTCTGTGTGATTTCTGTCAACTGCACATGAATAGCATTTCAAAATAAAAAGCTTATTTTAAAATGCAAATAAAAAACCCCGAGCCCGTTTTACAACCGGAGTGCTGCGCAGCCCGATGTGTGCGCCAGGTGCAGGAGGAGGGCCTTCCCGGCCCACTGACTCCCTTGTCACCCAGAGGAACTCACAGTTTGGCGACCCGGGGGCTGTAGCGTCCCTAGTGTATGCCCAGCCCTGGAATGGGCAGATTTTAGGAGTTGTCGTCCCTCACCTCTTTGGGCTCCAGGAAGCCATACCCTTTCTGTACCTTCGGCTGGTGTGGCGGGCCACCACCCTGGCCTTGTGAGGGTTCCAGTCTGGGAGGAGAACGACATAGCAGGCCAAGGCAGCGGAGAAAGCTTGGTCCCTCTGGAGCTCTGGGGAGTCTCCGCCTGGCCACACCCCGCCATGACCACGCCCAGTCACGACCACGCCCACCGCCGACCACACCCACACCTTACTCATGCCACGCCCATACCGCTCCCGCGTCACGCCCACACCGTGCCCATGCCACGCCCACACCATGCCTATGTCACACCCACATCATCCCGCGCCACACCTATGCCACAGACACACTCTTTCCCATGCCACGCCCACACTATTTCCGTGTCACGCCTTTGCCACACCCACTTCACACCTGTCTGCCTTTCAGCTGCCCACATGGGTGAGTCCTCAGCGTGAGACCCTCGCCACTGCAATCCGGCTGTCCCACCTACAAGGGGCTGCGCTGAGCCCAGAACAGGGGCCACCCAGACCCAGTGTCATTCGAAAAACACCTCGCCAGACTCTTCCCACCAGCAGTCCCTCCTGAGGGAAGGTTGCTGTGGTGGCCGTGCAAGGCCTGGATAGTTGGCTAAACATTATGTTTGGGTGCGTGTGAGGATGTTTCTGGAAGACCTGAGCATTTGAATTGCTGGACTGAGGCAGATGGCCCTCATCCAAATTGCTGAGGACCTGAATAGAGACCGCCGGGGAAGGTTGATTGGCCCTGGCTGATGAGGGCTTGCTCTGGGACAGGGATCTTCTCCTGCCCTCCATCGGTACCGCTGGCTGTCAGGCCTTGGATCTACACCCCTGGCTTTGCTGGGTCTGCAGTTGGATGGCGGCTCATGGACTCTCTCAGCCTCCATAATCAAGCCAGTCAAGATCTGATAATGAATCTCCATGGGTGGATGGACAGACAGAGCAATATAGATCATTTCTCAGTATCCATGGGAGATTGGTTCCAGGACCCCTTGCAGATAACGGACTCAGTGGCATTCAAGTCTCTCTTGTAGAGGACAACTCCTAAAATCTGCCCATTCCAGGGCTGGGCATACACTAGGGACCCTACAGCCCCGGGGTCACCAAACTGTGAGTTCCTCTGGATGACAAGGGAGTCAGTGGAAGTCCCTCTCCTTGTAGGGTGTAGCACACCCTAAATCGTCTCGAGAGTGTTTCCATGCCTAATGCAATGTGAATGTGACACTGGATTGCTTAGAGAGTGACAGGAAAAAAGTCTACATGTGTTCAGTACAGGTGCCACCGGCGGGGGTTGGGGGGTTGGATCCACAGTTGGTTGAATTCGCCAATTCAGAGCCAGTACCTGCAAGGGTCCAGTCTATCAATCTCCAGTCCAGGATATCCGTGCTCCTCGCAGCCAGGGCAGGGTTCCATCCCTGTTGTGAGAGGGGGCGTGCCGGACAGAAGTTTCAAGTTCATCCTGGTGACTACAAGAATCCCTCAGAGCCAGCTCTTAACCCAGAGGGAAAAGCAAAACTATGCCCCTCCCGGGCTCTGGAACACGCCTCTGCTTCCCCACCTACAAGATGGGGAAGGATCAGGTGACCTTCCAAGCCCCTGCTGAAAGCCGGAAACCTCATGCACGTGCAGCTGTAAGGTGGGACACTGGCTAAGCGCCTGCGTGCTCCATGCTGGCCTCACTCACTCATCTGAACAGGTGGGGCACCTGGCACCCTCACTGTGCAGATGTGAACCCTGAGGCTCAGTGAAGTTGAGTCACTTGCCCGAGGTCATCCGGCTGACACCTGGAATAGCTGGGATTTGATCCAGTGACTGCTTGGCCCCTAACCGCTCTGCTACATGGCTTCCTGACCAGAAGTAAAAAAAAAATAAGTATGATTGACACACGTTTGCTCATTCATGGAAGATGTATTGAGAGCCTACTAGGTGCACCAAGACTGCTGGATACTGAGCGGGAGCACAACACGGACTTTAAATTCTGGTTGGGGGAGGCAGAAAATTCACAGTGGGCTGCACACTAGAAGGTCAAAGGTGACATGGGGAAGAACAGGGCAGGGAAGGGTAATGGAAGTCCCAGGGCTGGGACAGCAAGTGAAGAGGGGCCAGAGGAGGCCCAGCAGAGGAGGCTGTGTGCCCACTCATGTTCTGGGGTCCCCATGGCCAGAAGAGCCAAGATAAGCTGCTGGGAGACAGGATGGAGGCAGGGAGGCCTGGGAGAAGGCTGCTACAATAAACTAGATGAAGGCCAAGGGCATCACCAGCCAGGGTGGCCATGGGCCTCCCTATGTAGCCATTCTACCTCCACTCCCCTCCCCTGGGGGCACCAACTGCTCTCCACCATTGCCCACCTTCCCCTGGGCCCTGCCCTCCACAGCAGTCCTCGCAGTCACAGTGGGGCTAGACGCAGAAGAAGCACTTGACAAACATCAGCTCTGTTCCTTACTACAGAAGCACGTGAGCTTGGAGAAAGACACGTGCATCCTAGTCCCAGGAAGCTCTGGAGTTGGATAGGTCTGGGTTCCAAACCTGGTGCCACCACATACTGGCTGTGGGGTGCTGGCCACATTTCTCCAAGCCTCAGTTTCCCCACCTGTGAAATGAGACGGTTCGCAGATCACACCTCCACCAGGAGCTCCCTTTGGAGATGACCCGACTGACTTCTTGAACAGGCCCTGCATCGCTCCCCTCCTCTGGTCCTCCCCAGGCTCCCCAGCAGGACAAGTCCCGCTGGCGATGGGGACTGGAGTGTGGCACCCACCATGTGAGGAGCCCCGGAGCCCTCAGGAGCGGCCAGAGGCGGGAGGCAGCCCCACCAACACCTTGGTTTCAGACTTCCGGCCTCCAGCACTGTGAGAGAATAAATTTCCATTACTTTCCATTATTTTAAGCCACTGAGATTGTGGAAATTTTAATTTATGGCAGCAACAGGAAACTAATACAATTTTGCTTGCCATAAGATGCTTATACCACAACGCTGGTGAATTACTGCTGCCCGCATCTGCCCTTCCCCCCAGACTGTGAGCTCCTGGAAAATAGGCACAGTGTTTAGGGGGCCTGTGGGTCACTGGGGTTCCCCCAGCGGTTGTGTGAGAGGGAAAATCAGACCCAGCTGGGCCGGGGGAAAGAGAATGGAAACATCCAGAACACTCTCCTTGTATCTCAAAGCTGGACAGTGGCAGAGCCTTGACCAAGTGCCACTGGCAGGACCCGAATCCAAAGCCCTGGGCCCTCACAAGGTTCTTTTGAGCTTCTGACAGCTCCTGCCAAGGGTGCCAGGCATGTCACCCTTTGGGCCAGTATTTCAGGCTCTGTCTGAGTGAAAGATCAGAGAGAGGGAGAGGGGGTGGCCCGAGGAAGTCGAAGGAGTTCTGGTGCATTCCGTGCAGTCCAAGGTTGTGATTAGAGCTCAGGGAGAAGTGGCTCGGCGTCCCAGGGGAATGGATGAGTGGGTGGCAGTTAGCAGCTGGCCAAGACGTTTGGCTGCAGGTTTGGGGGAAAAGTGAATTCCTCTTGCCTGCCTCTGCCCACCCCTGGGTCTTCCACCTGGGTCCCCTCACGTCCCCTCCAGCGGGAGACACCCCCAGCATTTTGCAACGTCCTGGAAAATCTTAGACCAAAGCCTCCAGAATGGTCGGAGTCTGCAGTCATGCTGGTCACCGATCAGTCCCAGGATGTGGTGGCCTGGTCCTGGGGCGGTGTCACCTGGCATATGCGGAACCTACAGAAGGTTGTGGATGGGTCCCGTGACTTCGGGTGCTCACAGTGAGGCCTGGGGCCTGGGTGTCAGGTGCTAATTTCTGTCCTCACGCAGTGGACGCTCTTCACAGTAGTCTCTGACGTGCGGCGGTTTACGCGATCTTTTGCAGTGGCAGCTCTGCCCCATGTGGAAGCTGGGTATGGAGAGAGGGAACTCAAAAAGGATGGTCAAATCACAGAGCAGGACAGGCTCCCTGGAAGGAGGCTGACGTTACGCCAGACTAGGTGTGCGCAAGAAATACATCTTTCTGTGTGAATCCACTGAGGTTGGGGGGGTTGCTATTATTGTAGCAAGTGCAAGGCCCTGGGTTCGATTCCTTCCTAGTACTGAAAAAGAAAATCAGATCAAGGTCCTTAGCTAAGGATGCTCAGCTGTGGATGGGGGGTGATGAGCTCTCGATGCCTAACGAACTCTGGCCTACAGACACTAACTCGGATTTCGTCATGCCCTCTTGGTCTCCGGGAGGCTGTCCACATGGTCTTAGGGGACAGTGAGTCGGCCGCAGGGGCCTGACGGAGATCCCAAGTCACCTGTTTGCTTTGGGGATCTGAAAGCCCGGTCCTCTGGGAAATTGGAGGGGATTTCTAATGTTGCCTGGCCCCAGGGTGAGCAGAGCTAGGTGCTCCATTTGCCTGAGGGCTGTGGCAGACTCTACCCCGAGCCTGGTCCCCTGAAGCAAACAGCCCTCTCGCTCCATCCCCAGTCCCCAGAATCAGAGACGGGGAGATTGCAAGCACATCCTACACCCTGCTTCTCCAGGGGCGGGAGATGGGTTCCCAGCCTCCTCACCATCCAGGGAGGTCACATCCACACGGGGCAGGCCTGCCACGCCAAAAGATCGCTGTAAACAGCGGCACGTCAAAGGGACTACGAAGAGGGTCCACTGCGGGAGACCAGAAATTCCTGACACCCAGGACCCAAGCCCCATTGTGAGCACCAGAGGTCACGTGACTCCATGTGCCCTTGTTCGCAGCTCTTCCCCTGCTGTAGCAGATATCAGAGGCTCGGCTGGGGAGACTTGCCGTATTCCAGGCTAATGCTGCCCCATCCCAAACTCCCCCAGGGTTACCCCATTAATGGTCCCATTTCCTCTGATCCAATCATTTCTTCCAGAATAATGCGGCCAAGAACTTTCTTCTCCCTGCAGATGCCTCCTCTAGCCGGGGCCCCCGGAAAGGGCTCTCCGAGTAATGGAATAATCCCAGGCAAGTGCGAGCCTCAGAGGAGGTGTGTGGAAGAGGGACCCAAGGTGAAATTTATTTCTGTCAACTGGAGGTCTATTTCCCTGATACCATTTCCTTGTATACAGATAAGGAGTTATCTTAAATGACCATGTCTTTTCCAATTTGTACTTAACAGTCAATCCCATTTTCTTTATATGATACTATCACAGCCGAATGAAAAATGCATTCAATAATCCCTAAGGATCTTCATATATCAATATCAAATGGTCTGGAATTGACCTGTTATAAAATCCAGTCCTTCAAGCCAGCAAGAGACTAAATCAAAGAGAAGCAAATTTTAGTGCTCATGGGGTTTTTGTAAGCTGAACGCTCCAGCACCAAAGCTGTTGTTTTCCGGGACCTTAATGAGAGCAAATGTTCAATATCCAATAAAAAACGAAGAATTACCTTAAAGATGTATCCGGATTATTGATACATCTGCCTAATGAAGGGGGCTTCTCAGATGGCCCAGCCCTGCAGGGATACTGACGAGCAGAGCAGGTTTAATGAGATTTTCCCAAGGAAAATTCTTAGGAACCTAAGATTTGTGCCCCAAGCTGCAGAATGTCATTGAAGTCCCAAGGGCTGAAGCATGGGTTCAGGAGAGAAGGCTCCGATGTACACCTCTCCCAACTGCCTGCCTCTGCGCTTTGATCTCCTCTCAGCGGCGGATACGCGATAGGCCTTCTCCCAAAGCCCCTCGGAGACGTGGTCGGAATGGTTAACAATGAGCGGGGTTTGGTCTCTGTCCGCAGCTCCTCATCTGCTCTTAGCCAGCCCAGGATCTCTACCAAGAAGAGCGATTTTCTGAGTGGCTATAGCTGCCCCATTCTAATAGAGCGGGGAGTGGGGATGGAGATAGGCAGGGTCCCATGCCGGTGTGACCACCCACCACCCCGGAGCTCAGGACCTTGAACAATTGACTTCACCTCTCCAAACATCACTTGGTGGATTACAAGCAGGGGGAAAAAAAATCCAGACATCTCCATTTTTTAAAAGCCCAGGGATGCTGTCTGTCTGCCCGGTCCCAGCGCCGGGATGCACAGGCAGCTCTGGAGTGACCCAGGCTCCGAGCTCCCATCCACCCAGGAGAATGCTCTGCAGCCCTGCTCCTTCTGAGGGAAACAGCCTCCTGCACTTTGAGCGAAGGAAGTAGCAGCCGGAAAGCAAATCCTTGCACACACCCAGAGTGGGTGCTTGGGGGTTTGATGGAGAGAGCACCTGTCCTCGGGCAGGTGGGAATGGGAGGGACGGCATGGTTCTGGGGCTGCCCCCAAAGCTTTTGTCCAACAGACGGACAAAGCTGATTGCAAACTTTTACCCACCTGGGCATCTCACCTGACTAAAGACTTTTCCAACAGAGGGAAACTGAGGCACGGGCCTTTAGGAGCCTTCCCAAGTTACCCAGCTAGCCTATGGTAGAGCCAGGATTTGAACCCAGACCGGTTTCCCCCTCACTCATGCTCCATACACACGCTCCCTGGAGCCAGCCTCACTGCAGCTGGGGAGACAGGTGAAGACGAGACCAGCCTCTTCTGGAGGTTGTACCCAGCAATAGGGCATTGGCTGAAATTCTGCAACCGTCAGTTACTGGAACATTCCCAGGAAACGGGTAAAATGATACTTTGCTTGCCCAAAGGATAAGGATCTGGCCCAAAGAATGGACTCTGTGACTCCTTGAACCCCCAACCATCTAGCACTTCCAAGCGCTTCCCATCTGACTCAAAATGGAGTCCAGACTCTGCCGTGGTGTCCGTGTGGCCCAGCCCTGCTCATGCCACAGGTCTCTGTCCCTGGCCTGCTCCAATCCACCCACATGGTTCTTCCCCCTGTCTTGAATGCTCTTGGGTCTCGCCTGCCCCAGGACCCTTACACCTGCTGTCCCTCCCTGACATCCTTCATACCACCAGCCTCCACTCAACTTTAGGTCCCAATCCAAAACTGTTCTCAGACAGAATGTCCCTGCCCAGTCCTCTGGCATAATGAAGCCACTACTTCATTCTCAAAATTTATCTCCTGGGAGAAATATAATTTATAGACAATATATGGATTTCTCTCGCTCTCTCTCACTCTGTTTATTTATTTATTTATTTATTTATTTTGGTAGCGGGGATTGAACCCAGGGGCCTTTAACCACTGATCCACCTCCCCAGCCCTTTTTATTTTTTATTTTGAGAGACAGGGTCTCACTAAGCTGCTTAGGGCCTCACTATGTTACTGAGGCTAACCTTGTTGAACTGCAATCCTCCTGTCTCAGCCTCCCGAGCCGCTGGGATCACAGGCACGCTCCCCTGTGCCTGGCTGGATCTGTCTCTTGACCTGTTTGACACATGAATCCATGGCGACAAGGGATACCACACCTGTCTTGGTCACTACTGCATCCCCAGCACCTGGCGTGCAGTAGGTGCCTGATAGAGACTGGTCAGAGGAATGAATGAATGGCTTCCAAAATTGAAGAACTGACATCAGACAGAGGAGCTGCACCCCAGGCTTTCCTTGTGTGGCTCGGAAAATGAGGCTTATAGGCACAGGGTCAGGATGAGTCCCAGGATGACACCCTGGAGACGCAGCCCCGCTGGGCCTGGGTGTGGCCGGGCATAGGCTGGGCCAGGGACCAGGGGCCAGAGGCTGCTTGTCCCTGCATCCTCCGTGTGTTTTCCAGCTCCCGCCTCCTCTGCTCTCACACCCAGGCCACCAGCCCCAGCCCTGGGAGTCAGACACCCCAGGGTTGGGCCTGAGCATCTGCGTTCTCACCCAATATTCTAGCAGGTTCCGAGTGTGAGAAATGCTGCTTTTCTCAAAATCAGCCAGAAACATGGAGCCTAACTGAGCCACGAAGCCCAGGGCAGCCGTCTGGCGCTCGGAGCCCCTCACCCCGAGCTTCCCCGTGTCCAGCTGTGCCCTGCGCTTCCTCCCCTCGGTGTGAAGCTCCCTGCTTCCTGAAAAGACCCCGAAAATCCTTCCTGCTTGCTTCAGAAGGCCTCGGGCTGCCCTGGGCACCCCAGGAACCTGCTAAATCAGAGAGAAAAAGCTGCAAACACAATTCAAACATCACTCATCCTGGCTGGAGGTGGAAGAACGTTGCTTTTTAAAGAAAAAAAAAACCAACTGTGGTGATTGAGTGCGATTTTGCATCTTCCTCTGTGTGTTTCCATGTAATGTAGACATCTGCCTGTCAACAAAAACACGGGGTTTTCTAAACACGCGTCTTCCACCAGCGCCACCGACGGCTTCGCTCTGCCCCACCGGCCGCAAGACAGACGGACTCCAGCCTGCTCTTCCCTGCAGATCGCTTCCTCCCTCTCGGACCCGCTCCAGAGTCCATGAGAAACTGAGGCAGAAGGAAGAAACCAGACGTGGAGCCAGGCTGGTCGGCCTGCGAGCCCCAGGCAAGTCACTGTCCCTGTGGGAGCCTCAGTTTCTCCTCTGTGCAACGGGGGTCAGCCTCGCTCCTCCTCGGGAGCGTCGGATGAGGTCCTTGCATAGGAGGCTGCACCTCCCCACACTCCAGGTCTTCCGCACCGCTGTGCAGCACACAGGATCGGGGTGGCCCAGGTGGCCCGTGGAATATGGTGGCCGTAGGGGGCTCGTGACTTTGGAGGCCAGGTCTTAATAGCCATTGTGGCTTCCGGCTCCGTGGAGGACTAGATCTCTAGATCGCACATCCTGGGGTGAGGATGGACTCAGGTGGCGACCTAGAGAAACTGAGGCCACTTAGAATTAAGCCTTCGTGGAGAACGAGAGGGAGGCCAGGAGGGCGGTCAGGAAAGCGTGGGAAATCAGGAAGGAGTTTCACAAAGTCATGTGACATACGTATATAAATGTACCAAAGGGAATTTCCCCTTTATGGATACGTAGAAAGCACCGACCAAAAATAACTAAATGAAGGAACAGAAGAAAGCTCAGGAGAGGAGGGGACAGGGGAGGCGGAGGGGAGGGAAAGGCGATGGGGGCCGGGACTGAAATCAAACACCTTGTGTGTATGATTTTGTCAAAATGAACCTGACTGCTATGTGTAACTATAGCGCCCTAATTAAGAAATTAAAAAGAAAAAATTAGAGCTTCCAGTTCCAGACAGATCTTTGGATACCTAAGTTCACCAGCTGGAGAAATCCTGAGTCAGACCTAGGTAACGGAAGTGCTCCCGAATTTCTGATTCACAGAAACCATGAAAGAGAACGAATGATCGCTGCTGTTTCAAGCTACTGGAACTTTAGGGTGGGGTGATTTGTTTCTCGGCAACACCTCCCGCTATCCAGAGTAGCTAACCCATGAATACTGAAAGATAATTGGCTGGTATTGATTGTTTCCTGCGCATCACTTCCTTGTGTACTGCACTTTATTCTCACCCTGCACCTGGGAAGTATGAAGCTTGTTTTACAGATGAAGAACTGAGGCTCAGAGAGGTGGCGCAACATGCCCAAGGTCACACAGCTTTGACGGGAGCAGAAGCAGCATTTGAACGCATCAGTACTAGCTTTCCAGGTCTAGATGTGGATTGCATTATGATCATCAATATGAACTTTTGAAGAGGTCTCTTTGAAAGAAAGCAAGCAAAGAGATGTAAGAGAAAAAAGCAACTGACCGCTGAGCTTCCCTCCGTCCTCTGCGACAAGCCCCAGACCTGCCCTGCCCTCGGGACCTGAAGCCCGGAGGAGAAGGGAGGCAGAGGCACAGAGATGGAAGGGGGTCTCCAGAGTGGCCTGGGGGGACAGTTCCTCCTGCTGCCTGCTGGGACTGCAGGGGTTAAAGAGAACCTCTTGGCTTCAAGGAAATCTCTTCCACCGGGGTAGAGCAGGGGAAAATGATTGTAAATTCCACCGGGGGAATTCTGCCATGGATCCTGCTCACCTTTCACAGACCCCCGCCCCCCGCCCCGCCTGAGAGAATAACTGACCTTTGGAGGGAAATAATGGAAAGGAGAAATTCCTTGGAGAAAATAATGTGTCCAGGCCGCAGTAATGAGATCGGCTCCTTTTATGTTGCCATGGTGACAGCCGTCATTTTATAATACAAAATACATGAATGGGGGCGGCGGGCGCAGCCTCGCCAGCCGAGGGGGCCGGGGCGCTGGCCGCGAGGGGTGAGCCTCTTGCAGCTGGGGTCAGGGGCCGCCGAGCCTCATTTCCCCCGGGGAAGCCGGCCTGGCTCTGGGGTCTGCTCAGGCTGGGGCCTCCGGACGCACAGAGGGGCTGAGGGGCTGGGGGGCAGCATCAGCTGCCTCTGTGCAGCTCTCGGGGTGCACAGAGGTTGGCAGCTGTCACCCAAGACAGGGGTTTCCTGCAGCTGGCCTGGGAGGCAGAGGACCAGAGCCCCATTTTACAGATCGGGAAACTGAGGCACGCAGCAAAGCAGCTCAGGCCCGGCTGGGGCCAGCGGTCTGGGTTAAGGTTGCGGACTCCGCGGGTGCATGGGTGGTGGGCACGAGGGACGTTTCCCGGGTGCTACAAACAGGCTGTTGCGTGGGGCGCTGGTGCTGGGGTGGGGCTCGCTGGCGGCGGCACCTCGCGTGACAGACGCAAAGCCCCTGAGTTCAGTCCCCAGCCTGCGAGAATAAATTACTGACTTAAAATGCACCAAGCCGCTTGCTTACACTTCCTGCACCTGACAGTTCATAAGTCCAATCTCCAGTTTTCAATCCTCTAGCACAACAGGAAGATGAGGGTGGGGTCTCTGTGGTCGGCCAGAGCCTGGCTCCAGGGGTGACCTTGGCCGGTGGTGTCCCCTGCTCTGTGCTCACCTATTAGGTGGTGCACAAGGGCCCGGCCTCCTCAGATTGCAGGATGCGAGGCAGGGGACAGACTGAGCATGGTCTTCTGGAGAGCAAGTGGGGTAAGAAGACTTCTGCAGAAGGAAAGAGAAACTGGAGCTGACCAAGGGGCACAGGCAGGGGACAGTATGGGCAGAGGCAGCGGGAGAAAAAAAGAACTGGAAGTCTCTGCTGCTGTGTGCCCTTAGAAAAAGCTCTGTCCCTCTCTGAGCTGTGACTGCCTCTCTGCAAAAGGATTACCCAAGAGATCCTGGGAGCACACAGTAGGTGCTCAGGGTGGGCAAAGGAGGAGAGAGACTGAAGAGCAAGAGCCAGGGGTGGGCGGACTGCCCCCCATCACAGGTAAGAATGTAGCCCCCCCCTCTGCCCAGCGGCTGCAACCCCATCTGCTCTTTGCCCTTGAGTGCCAGCTCGGAGCTGTGTCACCAGCCATGGGCGCCACCGTCCTGTTCCAGCAGAGACCCTCAGAGGGAGACGCAGTGACAGCCCTTAAAATAACAGTCCCCGCCAGCTCCGAGTCTGATGCAGGAAGAAGTCACAGGGATTTCTGTCTAAAAAGAGGAGTTAGGGTGGGCGAGAGAGGCGTCAGCAGAGAACCAGGGGTGTATCAGAGGGAGGGCCTAGGACACAGAGCCACGCGTCACCCAGGGCGCTGGCCGGAGCACACCTGCGAGGCCGGGGTCCCCGAGGGTGTCCCTGCCGTCCTCTCCCTGCGTTGATGACCGAGCTCTTTCCGGCCGGTCCTGCCGACTGCTGCCCGTCGGTCCATCTCATTTAAGCCATGACGTGGGCCATGCGCCTCTTGCACACGAGCGAGCTGAGCTCAGAGAGGTCACGTGGCATTCCCAAGGTCACCCAGCTGGCGCGAGGCCCCGCTGGGACCCGAGCTCACACCCTGAGCTGGATGTGCTTCTCCCAGGGAAGAGCGGCGCAGCCGTCGCCAGCACACCCTGCTTCTGACCCGAGCCTGCGGAGTTTCCAAAGTGAACTGAGCAGCCTGGGGCAGAAGAGCGAAGCCCAGATTTGGGGAGAAGCGAGTGTCGTGGGGAGGACGCAGGTATGTGGAGCAGGGCGTGGGCCTCTGAGAAATTCTAGAGCACTCAACGGCAGTCCCCGGGGGAAGGGTCAGAACCAGCCTGGGCGCAGGGCCCGGCCAGGCTTCCATTCCCATGGTCCCCAAGTCCTCCACCCAGGGTCGCAGGAGGCTGCTTGGCCGTGGGCTGGGCACGGTTGCGGACCTCGCCTTTCCCATCAGCAAACTGGAAACAGAGACCCTTCGGATTCCTTTCCACTCCAAGCACGCACAGTTCCCGCGGCCCCCATCCCTGTGGCCTGCTCGCTGGAAACCAAGGTTCTAAGGAGGCGGAGGTCCGGCCTCCAGTCTTGCGAGGCTCAGGACTCCTTCAGGAAACACAGAATTCAGCCCCCTGGCGAGAGCCCTGTGGTCCTGCCGGGCGATGGATGCCCCCCACCTGGGGCTGGGCCTTGTCACCGAGATATCTGAGGGCGGCCTGGCAACCCCTCAGCCTGTGAGTTCCTGCCTTGTCCTGCCGCGTGAGCACATCTGGCCTGTTGGCGGGAGCCTCCGCGAACATCTGGGAGGAGGGGGTAGGGGAGGCGGCAGGAAGCTGAAGCTGCAGGGTGTGAGAGACAGGGCCCTGGCGCTGCTCCAGAGAGCCAGGTGAGCACAGCGGCTTCGGGTCGCCGCCCGTGTGTACGAGCTAGGACACGCGTGTACACGGCGTGCAAGCATGTGGACTTGTGTCTTACTCTGTGCATTGTGCCTAAGTGTGAATGCATGTTGCAGACACTCGTGTGCATGTGCATCTGTGTGTGCAATTTTTGTGTGCATGCACACGTGGGCAGGCGTGTGTCTATACGTGCACATGTATTATGTCCATGGTCGCTGTTTCTTCCACCGGCCTGTGTGTGTCTAGATATGGAGAAGAGGCTGTGTGACCCTGGGCCAGTTGCTATGCCTCTCTGAGCTCAGTTCTTTCCTCCAAGATGATGGGCAGCTGCCGATAGCACCCAGTGCATCCAGCCCATGCAGCTCTGCAGCCAGCGATGGCCTTGGAGATGGCCTGACACAGGCCCTGACGATAGCTGCGAAGCTGGTTGCAACTATCCTCATCTTTTCCTGCCTACCGTGTCCCTGGATGCTGCACGGATCCGGCCCTGAGCCCGGCCAGTTGCGTGCGGCCCGCCTGCCGCAGGAATGCCGTGTTTCCAGCATCTCCCAGACAGCGGCAGCCGTCACGGGGCTGTTTCCCTTTGGCTCACAGCCAGGTTTAAGAGTTTTACAAAAATTCCCAAGACCTTTAGCCGCCTCGCCTTGAGAAGTCGGGGCTGCCAGGCTGGGGAGAAGATGAGCGGCTTCAGAGGCAGGAAGCCAGCTGCGCCTGGGTCCCAAGGAGCTTCAGCTGCCAGGAGGCTCCGCGGGGCCAGCACCTTCCTCGCCAGGACGTCACACGTGCAAAGTGCTCCGTGCTCAGACTGCTCCGGAAGGCAGAGGTGCAGCCGCAGGGACGCTTGAGGCTGGGAGGAGAGGAGGCCGGCTGGGCTGGGAGCTGAAGGTCCCCAGCTGGCCTGCGTCTGGGGTGTCTGCACCCCAGGTGGCACCATCCAGTCTACCAGGCCCATGTGTGCTCAGTTCTTGCATTCTCTGACGCACCCAGCACCCAGATCTGGGTTTAAATCCCAGCTCTGCCCCATGACTGCTGTGTGTCCTCTGAAGACTTGCTTCACCCCTCTGAGCCTTAGTCTCTCCCTTTAACTTTCGAGTGTAGACAAGGCACATTTGAAGAGCATTCCTGAAGAGGGGCCTCTGAGGAGTAACAGAGGCCTGTGAAGCCTGATCTCCTTCCAAAGTCAGGGAGGGCCTCCCCTTGGGTGAGCTCTGCCTCTCAACGCACACACACACTTGATTAAGAGCTAGGGGACACCCCCAGGGCTGTGACGCAGACCGCATCAGCGTTTCCAGAGATGCTTCACTTTCACTGGAAGCCTGAACTGTGTTTGCTGTGTGGCTTTCAACAGATCACTGAACTTCTCTGAGCCCTCTCCTGACATAAGACATTTGTACTGGATCCGCAGTATCTTGGTCCATGTTCTGTTGCTCTAACAGAATCCCTGAGACCCGGTCATTTTGAAGGGCTCTGGAGGCTGTGAAGTCCCGGAACGTGGCATGGAACTTCAGCAGGCCTCCCCGCTATGTGTAATGTGGCAGAGTCACCAGTGGGGCCGATTCAGGTCTCCCTGGGGGCTCCATCCTCATGACCGCATCTAACCCCAATCACTTTCCAGAGGCCCCCTCTAAATGCCACCAGCACGGGACGGTGGCATTGTGCCTCTAACACAAAGACCTCTGGGGACACCTTCAATCCCTAAAGGGCAGCTTCAGTCCCTGGTGGGTGGGTTTTAGACACCCCCATGGCTCAGAGATGGCAGTGGGTGATGCACAGGCAAAAAATAATCTTTTTATTCTTGAATATTTATTTTAAAGCATATTAAAAATATCAGCGTCACTTCCAAGCTGGGGCATCGTGGATATTGTTGCTAAGGCTGAGGCCAAGGGCTTTTTTTGAGTGCGTTAACGTCAGGGATCTGACGGATGATACTGGGTAAAAGCTGGGGCCGAATGTGTCAAGGTCCCACAGATGGGGTGAGTGCAAGTCCTGATTCCTGCCTCTGCTAGCCGGGGCGCTGGGGGGCAGCTGTGCTGCCTCTGAGCCTCAGTTCCTTCCGCAGTGAAGCAGAAACAGTAAAAGTGCCTCTCTGGGTCATGGAGGTTGGCAGAGCACATAACAAGACGCCCCAGGGTAATGATTTTTGTGTGTGTGGGGGGTGGGTATCAGGCATTGAACCCACGGGCGCTTTACCACTGAGTCACATCCCCAACCCTTTTTATTTGTTATTTTGAGACAGGGTCTCACTAAGTTGCAAAGTTGCTGAGGCTGGCCTCAAACTTGTGATCCTTCTGCCTCAGCCTCCTGAGTCTCTGGGATTACAGGTGTGCACCTAAGGTAACAATTTTGCTGTAGATCTTATAGCCTAGGTGGTCCTCATAGTCCAGGTTTCTATTAATTTGATTATTATAATCTTCCAACAAGCATTTTACATCACTGGGGTGGACGTGATCATTTATTAAGTGCTTGTTGTATAACAGGCCCTTAGCGTATTTCTCTGATCATATCCTCACTGCGGCTCATGGCTCACAGGTTCAGCCTTTCATTTCGACATTTTATTGAGCGGCTATTGATTGCAGACCCAGAGGATTCCAGAGTTAAGGGGACAGGAAGAGTCCCGGGGCGGAAGGCTGGGGTGAGGCAGATGTGGTTCCGGATCTCCATCTTCATCCTACAGCTGAGAGGGCGACGGTAGGACTGGGCAGGGTGAGGCTCTGAGCCTGAGACCCACGCTCCCGAGGCTGTGAAGAACCTTGGGGACCCTTCCATGAGCACCCGGAGCCGATGGCCACTCTCCCCCTCTCGACTGAGGACAGGACTGTGCAGGAGGCTGAAAACAGGTGTGGGGGCACTGGCCACCCTGCACATGCGAGGGGGACCAGCGAGGGGACTCGGGGGCAAGGTACTGCGTGGCTAGGCTGGCCCTGGAAGACAGGCTCCTGTTCCTTCACCCACACTGGGGCAGTCAATCTGTCACTTACAGGGACTGGGGGTTGGAGTGAATGATGGAGCCATTCGCTGCAAAGTCAGAGAGGGCAACTGGGGCTCCAACTTCCCCTGAGCCTCGGTTTCATCATCTGTGAATTTGGCGAATGTGTCCATCTTGGGCAGCAGCAAGAGGTGTCCAGGTGCTGCTGTCCCCACCGTGGCCTCCCTGAAGGGCAGCTCAGCTCTAGGTTCCTCTGCAGCAGGAAATAGTGAGGCACTCTGGCTGGAGAGCGCCTCCTCCAAGAGGCCCTCCGTGATTGCCTCCTGCCTGGCTGGCGGGTCCTTGAAGCTGCCGAATGCTGGGTCTGGACTGTGCACTGCCCTATGCTTCCTGGGGAGCTCATGGGAGTGTGTGCCTGTGCCCTCTCATCTTGGGTGTGTGTCCACACCATGTGTCAGAGCACTGTCTCCCGGGTGGAGGAAAGGAGAAGGGGAACTCTTGCTGAGTCTCTAATGTCTTGGAGTGGGGTCTTGGCTCCTCTTTTTCTTGGTACTGAAGATTGAACCCAGGGGTGATCAAATTCTGAGCCACATCCCCAGATCTTTTTATTTTTATTTTGACACAGGGTCTTACTAAGCTGCTTAGGGCCTTGCTAAGTTGGTGAGGCCAGCCTTGAACTTGCAATCCTCCTTTCTCAGCTTCCTGAGCTGCTGGGATGACAGGCATGTGCCACCATGCCGGGCTTTGTCTCATCTTCCCTGTGCCGCGTCACAGAAGAGGACCCAGGATTCTTAGGAGGGGACGCTGCTCACCCAGGCCTCGGGGTCCAATCCAAGTCCTAGGGCCTGAGTCCTCTGGGTCCACTGGCTTGGCCAGGGGAACGCACAGGGAACGGTGGGGAGGAAGTTCGGTGCGTCCTCCTCCCTCCCGGCATTTGGCAGCGCACCCCACGCGTGACGGCGGTGCGGATGCACAGGAGGGAGCAGCAGCTGGTCCCTGCCCTGAGCCAGATGTGGGAGAGACGGTTTCTCCCAAAATACTCTGGGTGCGAAGCCAGAAGTCTCGGTGTGAGCACAACAGGCTGCTCACGTCTCCGCCGCGCCCGCCGCCAGGGCTCCAGGGCTCCAGGGCTCCAGGGCTCCAGGGCTCCAGGGCGCTCTCCCCGCCCCGCACCCTCTGAGGCCCCAGCCTGGACGCAGCAACCCCTGCTGCTTTGTCGGAGCGGTGACTCGGTTGGCTCTGAGCAGGGGACAGGCGCGCAGGGGAGGGGCTGGGTTGGTGGGGAAGATGCTGAAACTCCCGGTTCAGCCGCGCTTCCCTCCATCTGCGGCCGTCTCCCGGGAGAGTTTTCTGGATTCCTCGCCCTCGCTGTTTCGTGTGGATTCGCTCAAAGCGAGGGTGTTGCCGCAAAGAAGCGACAGATGATGCTTGGGAATCACGCACTCGGCCTCGCCGAACCTGGGGCGGGAAGCTGAGGCCCGGAGAGGGCGCGCGCTGCGCTCCCGCCGGCCTCTCGGGCGGGGAGGATTCTCCCGCCCCAACCCGCTGGGAGCCGGGGAAGCGGCTCCGGGTCCCGCTCTGGAACCGCGAAGCCCCTTTGATGAGGACGCTCGTCGTCCGCGCCCGTCCGGGTGCCCCGGGCCTCTGAGCCCCTGGCCGCGGATCAGGATGCGGCGGCCGCTGGGCCCCACGCCGGGACCGGTCCGCACCGAGACCGGAGCGGCTGCCGCCCCGGCGCGCGGGGAGCCCGGGCGGTGGCGCAGAGCGGGGCGCGGAGCCAGCGTCGCCCCAGCAACCCCGGTCAACAGCCGCGCCCCGCTCCCGGCCCGGGACGCGCGCCCGGAGGGACCCGGCAGGCGGGAGGAGCCGGGAGCCGGGGCGAGCGGACCGCAGCGGCTCCGGCCAGGCCCGGGCGCTCCCAGGGAGGGGTCCCGGCCCGGTCCCGCCCGCTCCGGCCACCAGCAGCCCCGTTGGGTGCGAGGCTCAGCCCTGACCTTGCGCTAACGCGCACGATCACACCCCCACCCACCCGGGGCCTCACTGAACAAAGGCTGAGAAACACCCAGGACCCTTTACAAGTCTCTTTATTTGTTTTGCCTTTGTTTTAAAAATAAAAATAAAAAAATTAACTCCATGAGAATTACCTGTGTGTTTTTACTGCCGTTTCCCCTGGTGCCCAGCGCGTGCCAGGCTCGCAGGAGATGCCTGTTGGATAATGGGATGAATGAAGGAGGCTGGGCGGGCAGCGCAGAGAGCAGCCTCCTTTAGAGGTCTGTCTGGGTTTGTTCTGTTTTGGTTTTTGACACCAGAGATGTTTGGACTCAGGGATGGTTAACCACTGAGCCACATCCCCAGCCTTTTAAATTTTTTTTTCTTTCTCTTTTGAGACAGGGCCTCACTAAATTGCTCAGGGCCTCACTAAGTTGCTGAGGCTGGCTTTGAACTTGGGATCCTCCTGCCTCAGCCTCCCAAGCCACTGGAATCGCAGGTGTGCGCCACTGCGCCTGGCTTCTCCTTTGGAGTTTAAGCCCATGTTCCCAGGCTGGGCTGGTTCAGAAAAGAGTCCCCAAGGACAGCCTGAAGACTTCAAGAAAAGGGAGTTCTACAGTCAAGGTAAGACAAATACAAACTCACAAAAGCGAGAGACCAGACAAGACAGCTGCAGGGTGGAGGCAAGAGGAGGCAAGGGAGGCTGGGTGCCTGATCCAAGAGAAACACGGGCAAGGAGTGGAGAGTCAGCCCTTTGTTATGTCTGGGGTCTGTCACAGAGGAGAGTGTGGGAGCTTCCCAGGCTGATGCACGGCCCAGCCCCCAGAGGTGGACCACAAAGACCCTTCAAGGTCAAATACAATAACATCTCTCCCCAGAAAACACCAGCCTGGCATAAAGCCAGGCTGCAGATGAGGACACTGCAGCCACTAAGGAGCCTCCAGAGGTCTTCCCCTCCCACCGTCTGTCCTCACTGAAAACCCCAGGGGCAGAAGAGGCAGGGAGAGAACGCAAGCACCCCAGCCTTTGGGGAAGGTTCTTTGGGGCTGTGAGCAGGTAGGTTGAGGCCAGAATGCAAATGGGAGGAGTTTGGGCTCCCTCCTGCGTGGATGGGGTGCACCATGCAGGCCTCAGAGAGCAGCAGATCAAAGCAGCCCCGAGGCTCAGTCAGCTCCTCGCTTCCTTGCTGTGTGACCTCAGGGCAGTGAATAAACCTCCCTGAGCCCCCTTTTTCTCACGTGGGAAATGCCAATAATCTGAGTAATTGCCCGTGGAGTTCATGTGGACGTGAGTAGAAACGTGTACAGCACAGTTCCTTGCACACAGTAGGTGCTCAATAAGTGTAATTATTTTAATCAGATCTTGAGAAGAGGCATCCTCCACTCCCTCCAGGGAAAGCCTGGCCTCGATCCTGGACAGTCTTCCTCCTCGGGGAGGCTCAGGCAGAGGAAGTGCTGAGGATGCTGGGCCAGCCCCTAACCTCCACTCCAGCACCACACTGTCCCTGGCTCTCTGCCAACCGTGGGTCCCGCCGAATTTCCTCAGGGTGTAGAGAGAAGATAAAAGTCTGCTGATTTTGTATTTGTTCACACTCACGTGTGGAGAAAGAGAAACCAAGGCTTGCTCTCAGTTGACCCATCCATCCAACCTTCCTCGCACCCATCCCTCTCTCCCTGAGCACCCGCTCTGCAGGCCACGGTGCCAGGTATTATTGGATCAGAGACAGGCAGCATGAACCGGGCTCCTTTCACCACCAGGCAGGAGTGGGAAATACAGATATCAACCAAATAATCCATCTCCCCCAAACCCATCCCCTACTCTGAAGCCAGAGAGCCTCAGAGAAGCCCAATCCCCGACCCGCATCAGGCTGGAAACAGCAGCCCCACTGGCCTGGGAAGGAAATACCCTCTCCATCCGGGCTGCTGGAAATGTAAAGGGTACCGCCTTTTACAAGAGCAATCTTGCTAGATCTTTGCAAACGTAAAATCTGTCTTATGCCCTTCGCGGAGATCTCACCCACAGAAACACACACTTTAGGCCAGTGCATTTAGAGAGTGTTTCCAGCAGCTTCCTACACAGCCACAAGGAGTAAGAAAGACAAAATCCAGCAAGTGCCATCCGTCAGCAAACGGTGAATGCGCGAGAGGCGCATCCTCACATCTGTTCGGTGGAGTATTATGCAGCCCTGCACATGAGGGCATGGAGCCATGTCAATGAGCTCCAGCGATTACCAGTTGGTGTTTGGAGAGGAAAGCGCAAAGGAGAAAAGCATGTGCGGTGTGATCCTGTCGCTGTGCAAGGCACATCTGTCACACGTTGAACATACATTCGCACATGTGGGTCATGAGGATATAGCCTGGCAACAATTGGGACCATCCCGGGGCAATCAAGACTAAATGTTCACCTGGGTGATGGGTTCTCAGGGTGGCCTGAGGCGGGAGGGAGTCGCAGCGGATTGGATGTGGGTTCCTGCCTGGCTCTTGAGCCTTACTGGCCAGTACTAAGAGGCGGGGCCTTTAAGAGGTGAAGGGGGTGGAGCTTGTGTTCCCCGCGGGGCGGGGCCCTGGCGCTCTTGGTCTGCGCATGCTCACTTGCCCTTCCGCCCAGGGCGCTGCTGGCCCAGTGCAGGCTCCAGGCTGCTGGAGTCCCTGTCCCCTGGGCCCGGAGCCAGGGAGCCTTGCATGGCTTATTGTCCACCCAGTCTGCTGTAGCTGCCCTAAAGGGAGGACAGGAGTGGAAGGGCCCAGGAAGGAGGGACATCGCTGAAGAACCTGGGCGACACTCACTCGTGGGGGGTGCAGAAAGGAATCGAGCAGACAGAGTCTTAAGGGAAAGCGGTCTGACCCGCCCCGCCGTGCCCGCTTCCGGGCACCCACGTGCCTGCTGCCCTAACCAGGACTGGGCTCTGCCCACCTCCCAGCCTTTGCTTCAGCAGCTCCGCTGCCAGGGACGCCCTTTCTTGCTGCCCTATACCTTGTGGCTGCTTTCGAGGATCCTGAGCCTCAACCCCAGGCTCCTGCAGAAAGTGGGCTTCAGAGGTGATTCACCCGCGTCGTCCTCCACTGCCCCGGGATTGCTCTTTGCCTCTCTGTTACACACTGGGCCAAGTACAGACACCTCCCCTCCAAGGCTGCCTTTCCTTCTAGAATCTTCGCTGCGTTTGGTTCATTCCAGTTCACAGAGGAAGAAACTGAGGTTCTGAGTGGCAGGATCCTGTGAACAGTAACACGTAGCTAGTGAGTCAGGGTTTGAACCCAGGACTGACCGCGGGGCCTGGCCTTGCTCTTACCCACTCTGGGCAGCTTCTGGAGAGGAAGGACGAGATGGGAATTGGATTCAGCCTGAGGATCAGTTCTTCCCACCTCCCACCGGTTCTTCGCTCAGATGTACACTCTGGAGTGCGGAATGGGGAATTGAAGCAGCTGCCACAGGGCCCCAGACGCAGTAAGAAATCGCCAGGCCTCCCGGCTGGGACACACCCTTGGCCCAGCTCCCAGCCTGTGGCCACTGCTCACCTAATATTTACCCACCTCATTAAACACCTTCTTCTTGGTAGCCTCCTGGCCTCCCTGTCTCCCATGTTGAACAAGTACAAACACCGCAGCCTTCAGGGCAGGTCCATAAATCACCCGGAGTTGGCAGAACTATGAGTCCGTCTCACCTCTGGGAGGCAGCGGCCAGGCCCTGCCAGGTTTTAATCAGATGCTCCTGGAGTTGGCCTCTAAGTATTTACACTAGAAGTTCTCCAAGGTTTGAGGACAGTGTTTGCCTCAACAAGGCCATATCATTCAGTCTCAGCAAAATCGGCAAGCCCAGGAGACAGACTCCATCATAGGACACCAGGGGTGTCTCCAAGTGGGTAATCCAGGCTCAGAGAGGCAAAGGACTTTGCTTGAGGCCACACAGCAATTGAAGCAAAGGAACAAAAACCATCAAAGAGGGGATGGAGAGCAGATGTGAGCGCTCGCCTCCGGCAGGCGAGCCGGAGGTTTAACCTTCGGGTGACCTTGCCCATTTGGTAGAACAGGACAACTGAGGCTCAGCCCTGGGCTCCATGCCCCTCACCATCCCTGGCTGCCCCTCCTGCAGAGGTGGACACTCTCCAGACACACGTGGCCCCGGGGTGGCGAAGGAGCCCGCAGCCCCCAGAAACCGTGCGATGGCCGAAACATCCCTCAGAGCCTCGGAGGTCCCCATGCCCTGGGGCGTGGCTGTCGCCCACTCCCGGGTCGCTCTTCACCCCCTACCCATTCACAGCCACTCAGCCAGATGTCCCCTCTGCCGGCTGTCCCCGCGGCCTCTCCAGGGGCCCTGCCTTCCTCCTTCATCCCAGCCTGGCCTCTGTGTTTTTTTCTACCGCAAGGCTGGTGCATGCAGCTAGTGGTCCTGATGGCATGGGTGGCTTGATGTCTGCCACAGAACCGGGAGCTCCAGGAGGGCACAGGCCCTGTCCCCTTGTCCCTGCGGTTTGCCAGCACTGGCACCAAGTCGGAGCTGAGTACGGGTTCATGGAGAGTACCGATGAGTGCTTGCCCCAGGCCCAGGGTCCCCCGTCTCACCTTCCTGTTAGCACCCAGCACAGGGCATGAGAGACAGGAACTTATGAAGGCCTGAGGATAGAACAAGATGGAGATGGAGGGAGGCAAAGGAAAGAGGGGTGGAGGAAGGAAAGAGGAAAGGAGGGAAGGGACGAGGGATGGAAAGGAGAAATGGAGGAAGGAGGAAGGGAGGACTTAAGAGAAGAGAAAAATGCACAAGGTGCAGAGGTGCACACCTGTAATCCCAGAGCTCAGGAGGCTGAGGCAGGAGGATTGCAGGTTCAAGGCCAGCCTCAGCAACTTACGGAGGCCACGTCTCAAAAGAATAAATATATTTAAAAAATGAATGCCTACATCTTAAAACAGGGGAGACTGAGGCCCAGAGAGGGAAAAGAATTCCCAAGGCCACACAGCAAACCAGTGGCCAAGTTGCCAAATGTCACAAGCTCTTGTTTCAACCCATTGGTCCACCTGCCCTCTGTGTCTTGTGCACAGCACAAGAGGGCCAGCTCCGGACATGAGCTAGGTGCTGGCAAGTATCTTAGAGGGATCTAGGCCCCCAAGCCCCTCAGTGCAGGCCAGCAGCTCCCGATTCTCTCTCCTTGCAGGCCACAGGGTCCTGGGTGGGAAGCGGTTAGGAAATCTGCTCTCCTGTCACGGACTGAGCTCCTCCAAGTCATCTGTCATGATGGCGCTGGCGGACCCCAATCCTGGAGCTTATGGCTGTAGCCAAAGCACAGAACTAACGCCATCCCCGTGTGGATGACGGCAGGACTCTTGTCCCAGGTGGAGGCTCTCCTGGCCTGCCTCCCTCACACTCTCCCAAGCCTCAGCTGGAGGCCACAGGAGGCCAGAGGGCTGGAACTCTGTGGCAGGTCCTGACCATCAGCAACAGGGACACCTGGACTAATGTGCCTGCCCGGGCTGAGGACCCAGTGTCCACATCCCACAGATGGCCATGGCCCCATGTCACCTCCCAGCGCCTTGCTGATCAGGACCTCAGGCAATAGCTCCTCATGGGGTTTAGCACAGGGCCCAGCAAGAAACAGCTGGTGCCGGCCCCTACTGTTATCATAGGCTGACCCTATGATTCAGTGACATGAAAAGGCCACCGTCCCAAGTATAGGAGACTTGAGACACCAGCTTCTGGGCTCTCTCAGCTGCTTCAATTGCTCATACGTTATTAAAAGAATGTGCCTGGGTAGGTAACTTCTGGAAATTAGCAGAGAGATAAGCAAATGAACAGAGACCGAGCACCTTGGGGGTGAGGCGTGGTCGTGGAAGATCTTCCTGAGGAGGTCACATCAGGACTGGGTTTTGCAGAGTGAGTAGGAGTTTTCTGGGGAGATTCAGGGCAAACGCATTCAGGCAGTGAGAGAAACACACTTGAACCTGGGGGCTGAAAGGTCTGCCGGGCCCAGGGAACTGTACAGGGCTCCAGGTGGTGGGTCGTGGGCTACATGGAGGCTGGGTGGGGATGTGGAGGGAGCGGGCAGCCGTGGCTCCTGGCAGTCTGGCCATTTCCTGGGCCCTGCTGTGTGCCAGGCTCTTCGTTGTCCCCTCTGAGAGGGGACTGTTCCCGTGACGTGCTTTGAACAGATGGGAAACCAAGGTGCAGAGAGCTAAGACGTCGTCCCTGAAGCGCCCGGCTCGGGAGCAGAGTTGGAGCCTACAGGGCAGCTGTGCAGGGCAGCCCGGGTCGGGGCGGCGTGGTGGCGTGCGACCGTGTGCAGACATGCCTGGGTATGGACAGGCGTGAGTGAGGGCACGGTGTGCTTGGGAGTGCATGGTGTGCATGCCCCCCTACTGGGTGTGAGCACACATGTGTGCAGATGTGCCTGCGTGTGACCCGAGAAGAACAGCTCAGAGCGGGGAAGTCTACGTGAGGCTCCAGGTTCCGAGGTTTGGCCCATGGTGGGCAGAGGGAGGCGGTGCAGCGGATGGAGTGGAGCAGCTCAGCTCATGGAGACCATAGGCAGAGGGAGAGGAGGAGCCAGGGGACAAGAGGTGATCCCCACAGCCACCACCCCCGCAACCCACACCTCTGCTGCACCCCATCGCTCCAATTACCACCCAGCTCGTAGTCCTTTCAAACTACGCATCCACCGAGTGGGTCAATCCACTGATTCGGCTGTGGCTGTCACCTTCTAATCATTCCTGCATTGACACAGGAGCTCGGGGAACACCAAGGACGGATGTGCACACCGTCACAGGGTGTGACAGGGTTCACCCCGTGCACGTGTGTATGGATATGCAGGTGGAGACACGCACACAGCACACACATGCACACGTGTGCACACATGGGGTCTGGCACGCAGCCCTGCATTCCTGTCCGCACGTGCGTGGCTGTGAGGACTCATGTGGGCACAAATGTGGCTGAGCACACACTGGCAGAACAGCGTGGCTGTCCCTGCCTGTCCACCTCCTGCCATCGCTGGGCAGCTTCAGCCATGACCCCTGCAGAGGCCAAAATACAGGGCTCCCCTTCCTCCCATTGGCTCTCAAGCAAATGGCCCAGTTTGGTCATTACGAGGACGGAAACATTTGCAGGGCATGATTTTCATGTAAAAAAATAAAAAGAGCCAGCTTCATAAATCAGACCAGCGCAGAGGGCACCGCAGCCTCAGGATCAACCACACACCGTGTCCCGTTTCAGCATGAATCATGCATCCAACCGGACACAGGCTGGCTAAAGCCACATTGTATAAGAGCAGCCGGGGTAGCCACTCCAGGTTGGGCCAGGGCAGCGGCTCCTGAAGACACAGGCACTGGAGGGCCAGCAAAGATGGACCAACACTTCCAGTCCCCCTGGCCATGCCAACCTCAGGACAGTTGAAGGGAGAGACCACAAGGAAGAATGGACCTGCCCTGCTAATGTCAGTACTTCCGACTGTGCATCCTGGGGCGGACATTCAACCTCTCTGAGCCGTAGTCTCTTTATTGTGTAAAATGGAGGTGTGGACCATACCTCAGTGGGATGTTACGGGGCTCAATGGGACAGTGAGGCAAGGACCCGGCAGCCCCTGTCCTCTGCTATTGGGATGACTCTTGTTGGCACGGAAACTAGTGGAGATGTGGAGGGAGAATCCCACCAACGGGAGGCCACTGCTTGGCTGGCTCGCTGCAAACACACTCCGTGTCCTTGGGACCCATGAGTCCCTCAGGCAAGAAGAGGGGGACACGCCCCATGTAGATGCTCCAGAATTCATCCCAGCTGGAGGTGGGCCTTGCTCAGTGCAGGGTGATTTGCAAGGAAGGCCAGAAGCCCAGCCCTTCTCTTCAGCTCCCTAAACCTCAGTTTCTCCATCTCTAAAACGGAGCTTATAAAAGTTCCCCCTTCCTAGGACAGGTGTCTGGACCCAGCAAGACTTGCAGAGTTCAGTGAATTCCTGGTTATTGTTTTTATTCTGGGTTTTGTGAGTGTGATTGCGTTTGTTATTGCTTCCGTCTGCCTTGCCCCGCTCTCCATCTTCTCCGTGGCTTGTGGCTTCTGAGGCCCCTCTGGCCAAGAGGCTGGGTCAACAGGCAAATGCTCACTGAGGTCACTGTGAGGCTTCATCTGCAGTGACATTCAAATTTTCAGATCACCAACTAAACCCCAAGCTGGGGACCCCCAAAGAGAGGAGCCTTCTGAATCATCAAATGACCCACCCATCAGAGCAGAAAACCAGACCCAGAGCACTCGGGTGTGAAGGTGTAGAGGCTGACTCATGTTCAGATCCAACCTCATCTCTCAGCCTCCATTTCCTCATCTATGCAATGGGACTCGCTGTCTGGTTGAGGTCACAGCACCAGTTGTGAGGCACCCTGCATCCTGCCACCTGCCAAGCCCAGAGGACCGCAAACACTGACTCTGGACAGTGCCTCCCTGGGAGCTCACATGCTCAGCCTCAACGATGGAGGCGGAGCGTTGAAAGAAGAATATGATTAGCAATCCTGGTTCCCGGACACACTGCCACCCGCAGCCCGCTAATTAACTTTTCTCTCTTTTTTTTTAACATGGCAATTGTTTAACAACCCGATCTGTTTGCCTATCAACTTCTCTGCTTGAAAATCTGCAGCTTGGTGAAGGTAGTGCCACAGTTCAGATCTGAAATGTCCCCTAAAAACCCATGTGTTGAAGGTTTGGTTCCCAGCCCTGTCACTACTTGGAGACAGCGGAGCCTTTAAGGGGTGGGGCCTAGTGGGAGGAAGTGAGGTCATGGGGGTGTGTCCCTGAAGAGGACGTGGGAACCCCAGCCCCTCCCCTCTCTCGCCCCTTGCTCCCTGCTCAACGCTCTGTGGCCCCCAGACCCAAAGCAATGGGGCTGAGCCGCTGTGGGCTGAAAGCTCCGAACCACGAGCCACACAGACCTTCCCTTCCACTAACTCCATTATCTCAGGCATTTTGTCACAGCAATGGAAAGCTGATGCATCAAGATGAGAAAGACACCTGCTCCACACAGCCCCGCGGCCCCTCCTCCGCTGAGATCAGAGAGCCAAAGAGTTGGGGGCTGCTTGCCCGGGAATCAGGCGCCCTCCGCTCCCCCACCTCCCGCTCAGGGACCCCGGCATCTCCCGCCTGCTCACCCTCCCCTAACGGACTGCTGTGTCCTCCCTTCTCAGCCTCCACCATTTCTTCTTACTTCTTCCTTGGAGCCTCCTGAACAGATTTCAAGTAGTTCTGCTCTGTTCTCAATCAGCGCTGCCAAAGTATGACGCAGTTTCTCCCCCCT
>PVKS010023307.1:0-32567 GCA_004027875.1 Aplodontia rufa
AGGCAGTTTGCTAATTACAAGCCAGCTGGGCCTCTTAGAGTTGTTTACCACCAATTCTTTTACAAGCCAGCTGGGCCCTTTACAGAGTTGTTTACCACTAATTCTTTTCTCTGGCATCATGTTGGGCTTAGTCTCCAACAGAATAGATCTGCTTGCCCTTCTGCCATGGGGTGCTGCCTCACCACAGACCACGGTGATGGGGCCAAGTGACTGTGGACTGAAATATCTGAAACTGTAAGCCAAAACACACATTTCTTCCTTGTAACTTGATTATCACAGGCATTTTGTCACAGCTTACCAACATGCACTCCATTTCCAGTCTTGGGTTTGAGCAGAGACTCTTCTTAATTTCCACTCTCTGTGATATTCATCATCACAATGGATTTGGTGCAGGGAAGAGTATCAAGGTACAAATGAACTCACAGCTTTGTGGACACAAGCATCACAAACTTAACAAATGTTCATGAGCATGGGTCTCCTCTAGTCTTCAAACCTCAGAAGTACAGAATTGATTCCCATTTCTGCTTCTTTATGCTGATCCTTTCTTCTCCGAAGCAATGAATGTAGAATGGCCTACCTAACTGATTAGGGAAAGAGCCAGTGGGTGCATGAAATGAAGGAGAATGTAATATGTTAAAATGTTATTTTTCCATCTATTCTTGGACACTATTGACATTAATTTCACTGAACAGATATTATGTGTAAGATTCTGAATAGGAGGTTTGAATACAAGGAATACAAGGAATAAAGACTACTTTAGAGAGCTTTTTAGGAGTTATTTACCATAAACACAGGTGATTCTAATAGGAGGTAGAAGTTTTCTAAGATAAGTGCAACTAAGTTTTCTAAGATATTTGGACAGGTTTGGGATGCAAAAGAGAAGATAGTTAAGCTAAGGCAAATGCATTGTTTAGCTTTCTGTTACTGCAACAAAATACCTAAGATAATAAACTTAAAAAGAAGAAGATTTATTTTGGCTCACAGTTTTGGAGGTTTCAGTCCATGATCAGTTGGCCCAGTTGCTTTTGGGTCTGTAACAAGGCAGGACATCATCTCAGGAGTGCATGGTAAAGTAAGCTGCTCACCTCATGGGGCCAGAAAATGAAAGTAAAAAAAAAGAGTAAGGGGGTGCCACCCAACAATCCCCATTAAGGGCACAGCCCTGGTCACCTAAAGACTGTCCACTAGGCTGCACCACTTAAAGGTCCCACCACCTTCTAAAAGTACCATACTAGGAACAAAATCTTTAGCACATGGGCCTGGGGAATATTCCAGATCCAAACTATAGCAGCAACACAGAAGTTCCCTGCTTATTTTCTACCCTTTAACTCATAGCTGATGGATCAATAGCTCTAGGCCTCCTGAGCTAGGAGCTTCCAGCCTCTAGCCTGCTCCTGCCCACAGCCTTGAAGATTCTGTCCACTCTGTCTACAAACTATGTCATCAAAGCCCAGAGGGGTACAGGCCCTTATCAAGGAAGAAAATGTGTTTTGATCCAAAGGAGGGCTCACTGAATGGGAAGGGGTTCTGATAGATTTTTGAGGAAGCTCCAAATTCATCCATACCAATGTCCACATCCCTGCCTCCTTCTATACTGACTCTGGGCTTGATCATGTGACTTGCCCTGAGCCATGAAACAACAGCAAATATAACACAAGCAGAGGTGTGGAACTGTTTTATACATGGGGTTTGCCTTCTCTGGTTGATTTTTGGGACTCTGCAATCTTGGCATGTGAACCAGTCTGACTGGCCTATTGCATGATTAGAGATAGAAGACCCAGTTGTCATTGTTCTCCAGCTGACACCACCCAATCCATGCATGTCGTCTCCAAGATGACTGGCAACTAGCTGACCACAAATGCAAGAGTGAGCCTAGCTGAGACCAGTAAAATTGGCCACAAGCCCAGCCAAACTGCTGACCCATGAAAATGTGAGCTATATCTTGGGGTGATTTGTTACACAGCCATAGATAACTGACCCAGAAATATGTATGTAGATGCATATGAAATTCACCACACAGATTATTGTATCTTTAGTTTGCTCCTAACTGCTGCTGCTGCTATGACACTGGCAATATGTGGCAAGGCAGAAAAACTCTTTTGGATCAGATTATTAGTTCCAAGAGAATGGCCCAAGAAGGGGCAGAGATGGTGGAGAAGAGTGGACAGAGAAGAATCCAGTGAATTCTGAGGAGAGAGAATCTTCCTGGATGGAAGGGGGTGCTAAGATTTGAACATATCCCCCAGAAGTTCATATGTGAGAAAATAAATCCTCAAAGCCATGAGGCAATGATATTTGTAGATAGGGCCTTTGAGAGGTAAGTAGGATTAGATGAGGTCCTAAAGGAGGGGCCCCATGATAGCATTAGTGTCTTCACAAGAAGAGAAAGAGAGACTTGAAGCAGCACACTTGCTCCGCAGGGCCACATGGTGCCCTCTACCATGTTATGATGCAGATAGAAGACCCTGGCCAGATGCCAAGCAGGTGTCAGGCCATGTTCTTGGACTTCCCAATCTCTAGAACCCTGAGGAAAATAAACTTCCATTCTTTATAATTTACCAAGACTTGGGTATTTTATTATTGCAATAGAAAAACCATGATGATGGAGAAAAGACTTGAACCCAGAGGTGGAATGGCAACAGGGAGCAAGACAGAAAGCCCACAAACCACCTCATGAGTATCTGATTCTCATGCCTCAAATAAAATCTACAAAGAATATGAACCAATAATCAAGAAATAATTGACCCTGGAATTGTCCTCCCCCACCCTATGCATTAGCAGTGAAACCCAGCATCCAGAATTATGAAGCAGATAAGGAAAACCCCAAAAAGGTTAAATAAACTGTTTTTCAATCAGAGCAAGGATTCTACCTCAAAATTTACCATCATTAACAAAAATAACATTATATTTTTGTAGTAAATTGAGGATGGTTACATTGCTACACCCCTCTCTCAATGGTTATCATGAAAGTCCATCTCTCAGAGTTCAGCTCATTTCAACTAAAGGAAATTATTTAAATTACATGAATACTAATATTAATATCATATAGTAATTATGCAATATTTACTGGTTTTGTTATTATTGCCATGAGTTCCTCTGTACTAAGTGCTTTATATGTTATTTAACCTTTATTTTTTTAAAAAGAAAGGGATAGTGAGAGAGAAAGAGAGAATCAATTTTATTCAGTTTTTCATGTGGCTTTTGTTGCTCTGACACTTTGTTGTGTATGTAGTGCTGGAGTTTGAACCTGAGTCCTGGAGCAAGCCAGGCAAGCGCCATAACTGCTGAGTCACCACCCTAGCACCATGCTATTTAATCTTGCTACAGCTCTATGAAATGGACATTATTATTCCATTTTATACATGAGAGAATTAAGGCTTGGAAGAACCAAGTACTAGTTTCCCATCTCACCTTCCAAGTCTGAGTTTTTACCCACTACTCTACATTGCAAATTTATCTTTGGAGACAAGTAAAACTGCACAGATTCTGAGAGAAGTACAACTAGGTAGAGCTACCGAAAACCAAAGCCAGTCTCCTTGTCACAGGAAAAGGGACCCTGAGTATTAGAGGGGACAGGACTGGGTCCAGGACCCAGGTTCCCAACTCCTGACCAGGATCTTCAGTACAAGTGGTGGTGACTTCTCACTTTCCTCAGCAAGGGTGTCAACCTTACAATCTGCCGGGCCCTATGAATTGAAGGGTGACATGCACGGCTAATTTAATCCTCTCAACAACCCTGGAAGGTAGGGTTTATACTCAGTTGTTTAAACATAACAACACTGTGGATTGGAAAAGTTATCTTACCAAGGTCCTGGCCAGCATTTAAAAGTAAAACTCCATGAGGACTTCTGTGCTTTTATGTCTATTTTATCCTTCCAGGGAGTGTAGAGCTCATTCCAGAGAAGTAGTTTACAAGAGTCACAAGGGGCCTTCTGACACCCTTAGTCTAGTTCTCTCAGCCCCATGTCCCAGCTCCGGGCCTTCTCAGGCCTGTGGAAAGAGGTCTCATTCTGCTCTTCTCCAGCTTGGGTCTGCAGGGGGCCGTTAAGTGCTCTGCCTGCCTCAGGCCCACACCCAGAGCATCTAACACCAGGAGACCTCTGCCTGCTGTCCTCAGTGGGAAGCAAAGCATTTTGCCTGGAGTGGGAGAGAGCCAGCAGGAAACTGGGGGAGGGGAGTGACAGTCATTAGTCTTACTAAAAGGTCAAGATGCCTCCAGGGTTGGCAGGGTGGCACTTCTTGGAGAAGGGAAAGAAATGGTCCTTGGGCCTTCTAAGTGGCCCAGGATCCTGGAAGGCACCCAAGGTGAAGTTTGCCTTCCTTTTCTTAGGAGATACTAGACTTTTCTTGTCAGTCAACATTCAAATGGAAGAGTCCAGTCCCATGGAAATTTGTCTTGGATGGGAGGAGGCCAGATAAAGACCAGGATGCAGAGACACCACCCAGAATTCCCTGGTGTTCCTGGTGGAAGGACCATGAGAGAGCATCTCCTCCAAGCCTCTCAATGTACAAAGGTGAAACCAAAATCTAGCATGGGACAGATAGGTAATCCTATGTTCTTTCTTTCTTTCTTTTTTCTTTCTTTCTTTCTTTTTTTTTTAAAGGGACAGTGAGAGAGAGAGAGAAACAATTTTTATTTAGTTTTTCATGTGACTTTCATTGCTCTGAAGCTTAGTTGTGTACATGGTGCTGCAGTTCATCTCATATACTCACACATGCCAGGCAAGTGCTATAACCACTGAGCCACCACTCCAGCCCTCCCATATTCTTTTTAACCTAATAGATATTTATAATATCTATTAGGATATTGTAAATAGACACATATCATCAGGTTTTAAAAGCTAATCTGCCATTTGCAGCAACATTATCTGAAATAGTGAAAAACTGAAACCAAATCAAATGCCAACATTAGTAGAATAAATTAATATAGCTCTTCTGGTCCTGGCCCAACAGTTGCCCCGGACAACCCTGATTTCAGATCAGCGACCTTGAGCCTACATCAAAAAGGTGAAGCAAAACAAGACTCCAGGCAGAAGCAGCTTTCTGAAAGAAGGTGATCATCAAAGGGTTGATATCTGGCCCAACCCTTTGACTTGCAAGGAAGAACCAACTGGAGACCTACCTTGCTTCCCATCAGAGAATCTTAATTCAGAGATCCAGAAGAAGCTCTTTAAAAATGAATCAACTAGAAAAGGTTCACTGCAAACCCACAACTCCCCTAAAAAGGAGCCCACGGATGGGGAGCAGGATGAAAACCCAGGAAAAAAAATCAGTGATATGATTTCTAAAAGAAACAATGAAGTAAAACAAGATATAATGAAGGGACAAAGTGAGGAAGCTCAAGAGATGAAAAACTTTATTATCAAAGAAATAGACATGTCACTGAAAAAAGAAGTAACAGAGCTGAAATCTTCAATCATGTTAGAGGAACAGTAAAAGAATTTAACAAAATTCTAACTTCTATGGAAAACAGAACCTCTCACAAATTATGAGCAGAATTTTCAAAATGTTTGGGACAAAAATCAGAAGAAATAATAAAAGAGTAATAGGGATACAAGAGGAAATTGAAATGCAAACTAAAGACATAAAGAAAATTCTCAATGAAATACTTTAAAATTTTTCCCATATTAAAATAGAAACCAATATGCTCATCCAGGAAGCATATAGAATGCCCAATGGAGCTAATCAACAGAGAAGTTCACCAAAATGCATAATATTCAAAATATGTAACAGGGCAATCAAGGAAAGAATGTTAAAAACTGCAAGTGAGAAATACCAAATCGCATTCAGAGGCAAAATAATAAAGATCATATCTGAATTTTCAGCTCAGACTCTAGAGCAAGAAGATACTGGAAAGAGATCTTTTAATGTCCGAATGACCATAACCTGCAGTCAAGAATGCTATACCCAGCAAAACTTAGCTTAAAATTTGATGGGGGAAAAAAGAACATTTCATGATAAGACCAAACTTGCAGCATTCATGTACAGAAAACTAGTATTACAAAGAATCCTCAAAAATAAACTCCAGATGGAACAAGCAAACACTCCTCAAAAGCCACAGAGGAAATTCAATAAAGATACACACTATCAAAAGACAAACAAGAAAATACAAAACTCACTAATAAAACATGATGACTATGAGCCACAACCACATAACTATCCTAACACTGAATGTGAATGATCTCAATGTACTAATCAAAAGACACAGATTAGTGAACTGGATCAAAAAACAAAATCCAACAATACACTGCTTATAGAAGACCCATCTTACAGCCAATGATATCCACAGATTGAGGGTGAAAAAATGGAAAAAAATTGACCAAGCTTACAGCCTAAGAAAGGAAGCTAGAGTTGCAATGCTTATATCCAACAAAGTAGACTTCACACAAATTAATCAAAAGAGATGAAGAAGACCACTAAATCCTAGTAAAGGGTATGATACAACAGGAAGATATAACCAGAGTAAATATATACTCTCCAACACCTAAACCCCCAACTATGTGAGAAAATTACTCCATGACATAATTGCTTGTGGACCTCAACATGATAATACTGGGAGACTTTAATAGTCCTCTATCACCAATAGACAGATCATCAAAGCAAAATAACAAAAAAGAGATCTCCAGCCTTAACAACTCCATAAATCAAATGGCCTTACAGACATCTATAGAATATTCCACCCCAAATCAGCTGAGTATACCTTCTTCTCAGCAGCACATGGATTCTTCTCCAAAATAGATCATATTCTAGTTCACAAAGGAAATGTCAACACATACAAAAAAGTAGATATTATTCCATGTACCCTATCAGACCATGATGCCATGACCCTAGCAATTAAAAGCAAAAATAATAACAGAAAATGCACATATACATGGAGATTGAATAATACCCTATTAAATTAAGAATGGATACAAAAAGACATGAGAGTGGAAATTAAGAAATTATTGGAAGAGAATGAGAATGAAGACACAACATGTCAAAACCTTTGGGACAGCATGAAAGCATTCTTAAGGGGAAAATTTATAGCACTGAACGCCTACATTAAAAAACAGGTGAGATCCCAAATAAATAAGCTTATGCTCCACCTCAATCCCTACAAAAGTAAGAATAATCTAAGCCCAAAGCTTGCAGAAGAAAGGAAATAATCAAGATCAGAGCTGAAATCAACAAAATCGAGAACAAAAAGCAACAAAAAGAATCAACACAATAAAAAGCTGATTATTCAAAAAAGTAAATAAAATTGACAGATCCCTAGCTAATCTCACTAAAAGGATACAAGTGAAGCAAATTAACAAAATTACCAATGAAAAGGGGGTGATCACAACTGATCCTATGGAAATCAAACAGATTATAAGATTTTGAAAAACTATATTCCTTTAAATTAGATAAATCTAGAAGACATGGATAAATTTCTACACACATACAACATCCCCAGATTGACACAGGATGAAACTGAAACACTAAATAGCCCAATAACAGGCACTGAAATCCGTATAGCAATTGAAACCCTTTCAAAGAAGAAAAGCCCAGGACCTGATAGATTCTCTACTGAGCTTTACCACAAATAAGAGGAGGAGCTAACACCTCTCCTTATTAAGCTAGTCCAAAAAATTGAAAAAAGAAGGAACTCTCCTCCCAAACACTTTTTATGAGGCAACCATAGCTCTTATAACAAAACCCAACAAAGACACATCAAAGAAAACTACAGACCAATATCCCTGATAAACATCAACACAGAAATCCTTAATAAGGTTCTAGCAAACCACATTCAAAAGCACATCAAGAAGATAATTCATCGTGATCAAGAGGGCTTCATTCCAGGGAAGCAAGGTCGGTTCAACACATGCAAAACAAAAAATGTGAATCATCATTTAAACAAAATTAAGGACAAAAGCCATGTGATCAACTCAATTGACCCAAAAAGAGTCTGTGATAAAATCCAGCACACATTTATGCTCAAAACTCTAGAGAAAAATAGGGATCAAAAGATCCTATCTTAACTTTGTGAAGGCTGTACGTGCCAAACCCTCAGCTAGTATAAGACTAAGGGGAGAAGGGTTGAAAGCATTTCCACTAAACTTGGTAACAAGGCAAGGCTGCCTGCTCTCACCACTTTTATTCAATATAGTCCTTGAGACCTTGGCTGGAGCAATCAGGCAAGACAAGGAAATCAAAGGGATAAGAATAGGAAAAGAGGAAGTCAAACCATCCCTTTTTTGCTGTTTACAGGATCCTATATCTGGAAGATCCAAAAAACTCCACCAGAAAACTGCTTGAGCTTATAAACAGATTTAGCAAAGTACCAGGATACAAGATCAACACCCATAGATTTCCTATACATTAGTAATAATAGGGCAGGAGAAGAAATCAGGAAATTAGATCCATTCACAATATCCTATAAAACAATAGAATACTTGGGAATTAATCTAACAAGGGAAATAAAAGACTTCTACAATGAAAATTATTGAACACTGAAGACAGAAACTGATGGAGACCTGAGAAGACGGACAGATAGTCCATGCTCTTGGTTAGGCAGAATTAATATAATTTAAATGGCCATTCTGCTAAAAGCACTATATGGATTCAATGCAATCCCCATCAAGATACCAATGTTATTCTTCACAGATGTAGAAAAAGCAATTCTCAAACTCATTCAGAACAACAAGAAACCTAGAATAGCCAAAACATTACTAAGCAAGAAAGTTGAAACAGGTGGTTTTCAATACCAGATCTAAAAATTATACCATACAGCTGTAGTAACAAAAACAGCATGGTACTGGTATCAAAATAGGAATGAAGACCAATGGAATACAATAGAAGACTTTGAGACAAACCCACAAATATTTAAATATCTGATCTTTGACAAAGGGGGTCACAATATAACATGGAGAGAGACAGACTGTTCAACAAATGGTGCTGGACAAACTGGACAGGAACTGGCAGAAAACTGAAATCAAATCCTTATCTGACCTTGCACAAAAATCAAATCAAAGTGGATCAAGAGACTAGAAATTAAACTAGCTACCATGCAACTGCTAGAAGAAAAATTAGGACCAACATTCTAGCATGTGGGAGTTGTCAATGACTTCCTCAACAAGACTCCCAAGTAAAAGAAGTAAAGTCAAGAAGTAATGCGTGGGATGCCATTAAATTAGAAAGCTTTTGTTCAGCCATGGAATTCATCAAAACTGTTAAGAGAACCCACGAAATGGGAGATAATCATGGTCTGTGATTTCTCTGACAGAGGACTAATATCCAACATTTACAAAATACTCAAAAACCTTAATATCAAAAACACTAACAAACAAATTAATAAATGGGCCAGAGAGCTGAAGAGAAACTTCTCAATAGAGGAAATTTAGCAAGCCAATGAATACATGAGAAAATGGTCTAAATAACTAGTAATCAAAGAAATGCAAATCAAAACTACATTAAGATTTCACCTCACTCCAGTCAGACTGGCAAAGATGAAGAATACAAATAGCAACAAGTGCTGAAGGGGCTTCAGGGAGACAGGAACACTAGCACACTGTTGGTGGAATGGCAGACTGGTACAGCTGCTCTGGAAAGCAGTGTGGAGATTCCTCAAACAATTAGGGATGGATCCACCATATGATCCAGCTATCCCTCTTCTGGGTATTTTCCCAGAGGAGTTAGAATCAGCACATTACAGCAACACAGCAAAATCAATGTTCATAGCAGTTCAATTCACAATAGCTAAATTATGGGACCAACCCAGATGCCCCTCACTGGATGAATGTTTCCAAAATCTCTGGTATATGTATACAATGGAGTTCTATTCAGCTATCAGAAACAATGATATTGCAGCCTTTGAAGTTAAATGGATGGCAATGGAAGAAATCATGCTGAGTGAAGTTAGCCAAACCCAGAGAGTCAAGAGACAAATGTTTTTCCTCATTGTGTAGGCTAGGGCAAAACCCAGGTTTAGGTGAAAGGTAGTGAAACTCATGTATTAGACCCACTAAAGGCATAGTGACACATAATCTAGGGGAACCATAGACATTGTAGATGGGGGAGGGAGGAAAGGAGAGGCAGGGAACAAGAGGAGGAGGAAGGATAGGGAGGGATCTAGGGAGACAACTAACAATGTAGCATCCTCTTTACCCCTGGAGAAGTCAAATAATACTTATGAAATCATTTAATTCTGAAAATTTACTAAGTATATATATATATGTGTGTGTGTGTGTGTGTGTGTGTGTGTGTGTGTGTGTACACATTCACATTTATATCTCTTATAGGGGCATAATATAGAGCAATCAAAGACTAGGGTATGGGAAATGTGGGGGTAACTGGTTTAAGATCAAATGCATATCATATTGTTACTTTATATACATTTATGACTGTACAACAACTCAACTCTTTAATAAAAATTAAAATAAATGAATAAATGCATTATTCAGATAAATTAATTGTGGTTGTATCCATGCAATGGAATGGTATACAGCAATGAAAAGGACTAAATTGCTACTACACTTCAGGAAACAAATCTATCTCCCAGACTATTTTAAACTAAAAAAAGCCAAACACAAAAACATATATACTGCTTAAGTCTCATAAAGCAAAGTTCAAGAAGAGTTAAGGTAACTCATGGCAACAGAAATCAGAATAGTGGTTGCCCTGTGATGGATAATGACTGAGAGGCCTCTGGGTGCTGAGAGTACTGCGTATTTTGATGTGTGATATGGCAACACTCACCAAAAATCACACAAATTGATTTGTCGCTCAGGATTCTGACCTTTTCTATTTGCATGCTATACATTAAACACTTCATTAAAAAATGAAAATAATAGTGAATATCCTTTAAGATGATTATGCTCTTACAATCACCTGTGGATGCATTAAAAAAAAAAAAGAACTCTGAAAGGCAACCATAGATTATCCAAGGGAGTGGATTTATAAGACAGAAGTTTGAGTGATTGTCACTTTTTTCATATTTTTCTATATTTTTTAAACTTTGCTTAAAATAAGCATAAACTATTTTTAGAATTAGAAAAGGTAGTTATTTTTATTTGAGGAAAAGATATAATTGAAGTAAAATTGAAACAAATAACCTTTGAAAAGATCTTAAAGGAGGAAGACTCCAGATCAAGCAACTTGGAACATCAGACGCACCCGTTCTTAGCTGGGGAGGGAATGAGTAACCCACAACCCGGGCCCTCATTTCAACCAGCCAGGAAACACTCAGAAGAGACATCCTCGGAAGGCTTTGTTCCCATGGAAGCCATGTGCCCCTGGGAGGTACTCAGGGCCTGGGAATCCCCACCCTGGTCTGACCAGCTCTTGGTCACTTGGGAGAGGTTGGATTTCATGGAAGATGGGGTCGTGGTCGTGCCAGCACTGATAACGGTCAGAGTCCTAGTCACCTTCATGACCACTTTCCAAGAGACCATTGAGTAGGGCCTCAGTCAACCATCAAGCTGTTCTTCACAGCCACCCCATAAAGCAGGTCTCAGTGTGTCCATTTCGAGGATGAGAAAGCAGAGGGTTGCTCAAGTCCCACAGCTGGAGTAGGCTGAGACGCAAGTTCCAAGGTAAGCCTGGGAAGCCTCATATCCATGACCCAGCATGGATGAGTTTACTGCCACCTCCCTGGCACAGCATGCTCTTGGAGACATTTCCAGAGATGCTTCTGCCCAAACACTTGCCTTAGGTCCCAAGGGCACCCCAAAGAGCCAGAGGGGCCAAGCCCATCAAGGAGGGAAGGGGATATCTTGGTTTAATGGCACAGAAAAAAGAAATCCCGTTCAGAATAGATGCAGGGGTCAAGAGCTTTTTCTCTCATTGCTTTTACAATGGAAGGCTTCCTGGAGCAGGATCCAAATCAGGATGGCTGGGAAAGACAGCCTGCACATCCTTCCAACTGCGAGCCACCAGATCACCAAGGAGGCTGCTGAGTTCCCTCCAGAACCCTCAGCTGAAAATCCCATCAGGAAAGAGAATCCTGGGTCCTTGTGGAAACTTTGAGCCAAAAGATGTCAGGGATCTGAGTCTTTTTGAACTTTGACTCCTGAAACATTGATTTGTCAGAAGAGCCTGCAGGATCCTAAGAATGTATCTTGGAAACACTCCTTCCATCTCCCCTCAAGAACCTTGCCTTTAACGGTTGAGTAGGTTAAAGCTCTGGTTCTCCAAAGGGCTGATTTTGCCTCCCTCCCACTCCACCCCCAACCCCTGGGAACATTTGGCATTGCCTGAAGATATTTCTGGTCATCATAACTAAGGACATCTATTGGGTAGAGTCCAGGGATACTGCTAATTATCCTTCAGGACCAACCACCGCAATTATCTGGTCCTAAAGGGCTATAGACTAGACTGAAAAGTCCTGGAATAAATATATTTTATTACCTATTTTTACATACTAAAAAAAATTCACAAGATTCTTTCAATAGATTTCAATTGAACAGAAGATTCAAAAGTTTTTTTTTTAATTGAAACCATTAATCTAAACAAAACCCTTCCATGCACCCATGGCAACAATGTGATCCAGAGAGGATAAGGAGATTTCCCAAGGTCACACAGCAATGAGTGTGAATCCAGACTTGGATTCAGGCCCCTTCATCCCTATTTGCCTCCCTTTCGACACAGAGGCTCGATGCCCATCTGAGGCCCATTCTGCAGCCATGGAAAATGGCTTCGTCCCTGCTCACTGCTCTAATGCTCTGCCTCACAAGAAGTTTCAGAGAGAGAGTTGTTTCTCACCCATACTTGGGATGACATTCATCCAGAACTCAAAAGAAAATCTGTTTGCATCAAAAGAAAAAAAAAGTGTGTGTTGGGGGTGGGGAGAAGGGACAAAAGAAACTTATCCCCAAACAGCCATTGCAAAGTGAGGCCAGCTGCAGGGAATTAGGCAAGATTAATACCCACTCACGTTGATCAAGGGAGAGAAGGCAGATGAGCGACTTGCTGGGAATGATAAGGTTTCCTCTCGTTGATCAAGGGAGAGAAGGCAGATGAGCGACTTGCTGGGAATGATAAGGTTTCCTCTCGAGGCACAATAGCTTTGCCTCCCAGACACAAGGAGCCTTTCTTTCACTCTGAATGAGCCCAGTGCCATCCCATAATAAAGGCTGTGCAGAGCCCTGGCAGAGACCAGGGGAACTTGTGTTCCAGGGGAAAAAAAAAAGGTTGGTGATGTCACAGTCTTGTCCAGGGTCTGAAGACCCACAGCCCTTCTCAAAGTCACTGTGCCACAGCAGGAAGGACCTTGGAGATTGTCCAGGAGAAACAAAGCAAGCCAGCCAGGCAGATGTGGGGTGAGGAGCAAGAGGCCAGGGGATTGTGTGGCAGTGTACCTGCCAACCTGTATTTAATGCCTTACATGCTTGTTTTAGCACGAGGATACTTAAATCTGGTGTACCAGTGCCTTTCCCAAGTGTTCAAACGTTTTTCTAAAAGATGGTTCAGAAGGCGCTCATCTGATCCTATGTCCCCATTGCATGATTGGGAAGTAGAGGCATAAAGAGGGGAAGGGGTTTGCCTGAGTTGAGGGATGAGCTGCCCACCTCTCCCATAGCCAGGTGAGGAACCTTTCCCAGACTCGGAGGGAAATAAAAGACCAGCTAGCAGATAGTTTATGGGCCCACAATTACAAGTGTGTTTTTCTTTATTTTGTTTTTAAAGCTTCACTATAGTAGTTGGAATAAAGCCCACAGACACAAAATGCACAAAACTGCCCAAGCTCGCAGTTTGGGAAGCAGATTCCCCAGCCTTGGTGAGGACGATGCATCTGAGCCTCCACTCTGGCCTCCCCAGGTCTCCTCTGCAGTAAGATGTCATTTATTTTCCCCAGTGCTGTGGGTGCCAGCAGAACTGGAAGGCTGGAATCACCCACAGAGAACTGAATCCCCCCAGCTTCCCTCCTCCCCGTTTCCACCTCCTTATTATAGGGAGAATTCAGGTCAATACAAGACCACTCATAAATGGCTTCTCTGACCCCACTAGGGTTGTGCCTCTTTTCCTCTTATATCTCAAAGGATTTTATGTTCATTCTGAGACTGATTAGATTCCAGCAGTTCTGGGGTTGTAGGTCTGTCAGCACATGGCAGCCAGCCACAGCCAAAATTCCTCATCCCTGTTCCTTTCAACAGGGAATGATAGAAGGGCTGTAATGAGGAACAGGAGAGTTCATCCTCAGATAAAACCCTCCCCTTTGATCTGTGCCTCTTTGACTGTGTGTTTGGATGCTAGCACAGCTTTGATCCTTGGCCTGCCAAAAGCCACTGAAGATTTTTCTTGCTGTCTGTTCCATTTAGAATGAAGCAGAAACTTCACCACCTAGCAAATCCAGGGAGGAAACAAAAAATGTGAACATCTACACTCTGATGATGACTATGTTTTAGGAGGCTAAGGTCGGTGAGACATGGAAGAAGCTGTAGAAATTTTCTTACATGACACTGTATGTCCATTTTGGCCAAGTCCCAAAGATGGATGTTGCCCACCCTCAGGTAGGAAGAGGTGGCATGATGGCTTCACTGTGGGTCACTTCCTGACATTTAGAGCTCACATCCTTAGGACCTGCACATGGGAGATGCGGTGGAGCTTGAGAGAGGAGACCACTTTGGCTTCTTCTCCCAGAAGAATGATGCTATAGTTTGGTCCTTAAAATGTCTATCACCACTCCATGGCCCATGTGTCAAAGACTTGGTGAAACAATAGCCGAATTATGGAATCAATCTAGATGAATGGATCAAGAAAACATAGTATATATACATGATGGGGTTCTACTCAGCCTTAAAGAAGAATGAAATGGCCTTTGCTGGAAAATGGAGAAAATCATGCTAAATGAAATAAGCTAGACTCGGGAAATCAAGAGCTGAATGTTTTCTCTCATATGTGGAAGCTAGAGCAAAATAAGGGAAAGAAGGTGGTGGGGAGGGGGTAGGATAGCATAAAGATATAGGGCAGATTAGTGGAGCAGAAGAAGAATGAGAGGGAAGGAAGGAAAGGGGGAAATTCTGGAATGATTTAACAATATCATGCTATATACGTATATTAATGAACCAAAAAGAATTGCATCTTTATGTTATGTAGAAAATACTAATTGAAAATAAATAAGTAAAGGGGTAAAAGGAAGATCACCAGAGGAAAGAAAAGAGAATAGTGGGAGGGAGAAAAGAAGGGAAAGGGGAGGGAATGGGGATTGAAATCAAATTCCTTACATATATAATGTTGTCAAAATGAACTCAAATACTATGTATGATTTTAATTCTCTATTTTTTAAACTGATGTGGTAAAAGGCCCTGCTGTCAGGGTGGCACTGTAGGGAGTAGTGGATTCTTTCTGGGGTATGACCTGGTAGGATGTCCTTAGGTCATTGGGGCTGGCCCTTGAAGGGGAATGTGAGACCCTGACCCTTCTCCTTTCCTTTGTACTCCTCACACTCCTGCCATGAATTGCTATCTTGCTTGCTACCTTGCCACAGGTCCAAAAGTCATGGGGCCAATTGATCATGCGCTAGAAGATCCAGAACTGTGGGCCAAAATAAACCTTTCCTCCTTACAAGTTAATTATCTCAGGTATTTTATTGTAGTAATGAAAAGCAGTCTAACATACCTGATCGACATCCTGTGAAATCATTGTTTATTCAAACTTTTCCCATGAAGGGATTTATAAAGGAGTAGGGTTATCAGAGATACCGTCCACAACTGCCAGAGTTCTGGGCCTGGGACAATTCGAAGAGCACTTAGGAGAAACAGAATTGTAGCCCCTGTCAAATAGTTTTATACCACTTGATTTACAGGAAGATGTGGATGGCATCATCCAAATTTCCATTTCCCTCCTATTACCCAAAATGCCAACCTTTTTAACCCCTTTTTTGTAACAAAGGCTCAGGATAAAGATGTAGAGTACTGGAGATTAGTTCACCAGATAGAAGAATCCAGATCTATGCGGAAGCACTAGGGGTCAGGGGAAAGATAGCAGGGAAGAGATTACAGAAAGATACATAAGGAAGAGGGGGCAATAGAAAGACCTCCTCCATTCACAATTCCAAGAAAACCATCAGCCAGAGGGAAGGTCAGGCTACCTCTATATACTCATTAGTCTGAACTGAGACCCCTTTGTTCACAGAGCCTTGGACCAGGATTTGTTTTAAAGGTTGTACAGAAATAACTCCTACATTCAAAGATGCTGCTTTTGAGTTGGGAGAAAACAGTATACCCTGGCATGAAAGCCATGAAGATGCTTACCAGTGTACTTGACTGCAGGTGTCCAAGGGGATTCTGCCTCACACAGTGACATGGGTAGCTTGATGCTTGGACCCAGAGTGGGGGCTAAATCCACATTGTTTAAATGATGAGCCAGTTAACCAAAGGGGAGAAACAAAAGACCTAAATGGGAGCAATCGTACCATGCAGTGATTTAGGATCAAGAGTTTTGAATCCCCATCCTGTTTCTGGTATTATAGGTAATTTTGAGGTGAGAGACCTAGTTAATCCATGTCCACCTCTCCAATCTTCAAGTTACTCGTTTATAAAAGGTAGGTTATCATTATCTTCCATTGGGAGGTAATGTCAGTCTAACTACTTTGTAACCTCTCAGAGTCTAATGAGGAAGAATTTCAAAAGTAAAGAGGGGAAGGAGAAGCACAACTGATCAGGGCCATCAGGTCAGCTTCTCACAGTCACACTCTCTAAGCACTTTGAGATCTTACTGGGGTCTTTCCAGCTCTAACAATCCTAACAGACCTTTCATGTCAGAAACTGCCTGGGCTGTCACATTTACTGACTTAAAGTGGAGAACTCATAGGCCAGCGAAGAAATTGTCAAGCTGAAAGAGATTTAAAATGTGATTGCAACTCTTCCCTATGATACAAGGCCCTGAGTTTCAAGTGGAAGGAAAGAAAATATTTACAATTGAATGGTAAAAAAAATTGAAAGAAGTAATTGCAATCATGAACCTGTAGGCTCCCAATAACTCAGCTTCCAAATACAGAAAATATAAGGAGAAATTGAAAAATCTATACTGACAGTGAGATGATTTCAACATAGCATCTGCTAAAGAGGGAACTCAGGCTACCCTTGTACTCCCCAAAGAGACACCTCTCATGTCTGAAACTGAAGCAATCAAAAACAAAATGAGGAAAGGGAGGTTTAGGGACGATCTCTCTGATAATGAAGGATTGACTTGGTCACAAAAGAGGGTCAGTCCAACTCACTGTGGTTTCATTGGAATTTGTACTAGACCCCAAGACAGCAATGAAACACAGTTGTGCTTATGTTTGTTCTTGCATATCTCTTATATCTCTTTCTTTTTTTTTTTTTTCGTTGATATCTCTTTCTTTTTGAACCTTCGGGAAGGAGCACCCAGATGAGGGAAGAACTGAAGTGTGATATGGACAGCCAGTGCTTGAATCCAGAAGGCAAAGAAAATTCATGAACTTCATATAAAGTCAGAGATGGTCAAGAGAGGCAGACCATAAAGCATCGACTATGGATTCACCGTGACATTCTGACTCGCCTTCCACCACTGGACTTCTTGGGGTAAAATCACCACCAACATTACTACCAATATCTGCTGGGTGCCTTATGTTTGTTGTTTCTCCTAATCCTCAAAAAGACAGCATCAAGTAGGAGTTTTTATCACTGCTTCCGTTATACATAACAGAAAACTGGGCTCAGAAATTTTAGTGACTTGCCTGCGGTAACACAGCTAACAGACCATTGCAGTTGAACCCAGGTTTATCTGAATGTTCTTTACAAGACTGCACTGTTTCTTGACTGCCAGAGTAAAAATAAAAATACTCACTGGCATAGCATAGAGACCCCCTCACCCTTCAAGTCTCAGCTCAGAACTCCCTTTTCCCTTGGGAGGAGGCTAGCAACCCCTGTTTCTGATCCATACCTCCTGGTACACCATTCTAGAAGACACTGAGCAGTACAACAGCAGTTCCATGTCTGGTTTTACCCTGAATCCCCAACTCCTCCTGCTGTATCTCTCCCAAAAATAGTGTCAGAATATTTTCTTAAACTGAATTGAGCAGATTGACAAAAAAATCATTCCAAATCTCCCACACCCAGGCTCTATCCATGCAGAGAGACCAGGACATTTGAGCCTCGAGTTTTCTAAACATTCTTTCCAAACTGGTTGCTAGAAATAGCTGGAGCTCAGGAAAGAAGTTCTCCTCTAAACTTCCTACAGCAGCAGAGTCCCGCCCTCACCATCCACGATGCTTTCTAAGCCCTGTAGCCAGTCCTCCAACACACAGGCAGCTTCCCCTGCAGACTAATCACGGATGGGTCCCAATGCGGGGTTATAAAGTGAGGGGAATTTCATGATTGGAGGTTTTCTGATGTTCATTGCTCTTCCCCAATTCCCCAGGATATCCTAGCACCCCACAGAGGATCTGTCAATCTGACATTAAACATGATTCTTCCTCCCATACTTAGAGCAAACCCCAATTTCTCCACCAAAGCTTTTCTTTACTGGTTACCATGTTCTGCAAGAAAACCTGCAATGTAGATAAGACTGGGATTTAGCATCTAGCTGCTGATGCAAAACCCTCATGAATACAAAACCATACCCCCAACAAAGCACAAAGAATCCAATGATTAATTGATGAATGGGAGGAAAAGGAAGTTTTTATTTATTAATCACAGAGGATCTCTTTTGACACTCTAAATATGCTATCTCATTTAATCATTGCACCAACACTTCAGGAAACACTATCATCTCCACATTACCTATGAGAACACCAGTCTCAGGAAGTTAAGCCCTGTGTCCAAGTTCACAGAGAGAAAGAGGCAGACAGGATTTGAATTCGGGCCTCCTGGATTCTCCTACTGTACAGGCAGTACATTCTACAGATTCATTTCCTGGTAATCAACACTGGTGTCCCTCCAGGTAGTACACGCTCTCTGGTCAGCAGAAAGACATTGAGCTTTAACAAGACAGCATCTTTCTGAGATCGTCCTTGTTTCCTGGGGAGAGCATTTGAGGAGAGGGACTTTGATTGATGTGGGTGGTAATAATACCCATTTGTCTGTAATTACTCCTTGAATTCCAGCCAAAACGGGCCACACTGAGCTGCAGCTGGACAAGATGTCTGGGTTCTCCCACACAGAGAAGCATTGGGAACAGGATGGTCAGCAAGGGAACCAAGCGGGGGCAGAAAGATGTTTCCATCCACTGAATATTTATTACATCTTTGATCTAAACCAGATCTTGAAGCGAGGGAGAAGATAAATATGAAGTTGAAAATGTAGTTCTTTTATGTCAATTAAATGTTTATTTTAAAAGTGCAAAAAATAGGAAAAGAGGGGTTTCTTCTTTTGAGGGAAGTCACAGGCACATGAACAAAACCCAGCAGGATGACGTGACGAGCACAATGATCAGGTTGCTCTAGGGGATCCCAGAGAGGAGCTGGGGAAGACTGCAGGCATGGTGACTCTCAAGCTGGGTCTTGCAAGCCAGGTCTCATGTGGCTGTCCATCAGGTGGGCGAGAAACGGGTGGGGCAGCAATCCAGGCGGGGAGAGCAGCCTGGGTAAAGGTTGAGAGGCATAAGCAAGCACAAGGCCAAGCAAGAGGCTCCACGTAGATACATTCACTGTCCTGCTGCGAGCTGCCTGAGAGACCTCAGGCAATTAGTCTCTCTGAGCCTTAGTTTCCTCTTCCATGAAATGGAGAGAATCATAGCCCTTACCCAGAGGGTTGTTGTGAAGCTTAAGTGTCACTACACATTTAATGCTTAGAAGAGCTCGTGGCAGGTGCTCAGTCAAAGCTCCTTCTCCTGGTTCAGAACAGTTCCAGCATGCAGAAAGCTTTGGACCCAGCACTCAGTATCACCATGGGTCCCAGGTGAGCCCTGCTGCATGTGGCAAGGCCAGCTCACTCTTCCCAGGGCTTCCTGGAGAAGTAGGAGATGAGTTTGACCTGACATGCCCAGCTCCTGTCACCATCAGGCCCCTGTCGCTCACTGTCCCATCATAGGCCTGTGGGGCAGGTCTGTGGGTTCATGAGGAAATCCCAGAGATGACCTGCGTCACAAGAAACTGCCTGCCTGCCCTCTCTCTGCCCCACTCACTTCGTCCCTTTGAAAAACTCTTGGAAAATGGAGATAGAGAGCCCAGGTCCCATGCACCACCCCACCCCCAGGCCATCAGCAACAGGCCTCCCTTACTGGCCTCCCATCTGGACTTGGCACTGGGAACTGACTTTCTTCTTTGCTCTGATTGGTTCTTTTACACTTTGCCCCTCCCTTGGCCCTATTGTACACCCCTCCCTTGGCCCTATTGTACACCCCTGAAGTGAGCCTAACTCTCCAGCTTTCTCCCGGATCCTTCACAGCGGGGCCCTCTGCCTTCTCCACAGCCCCCTGGCACCTCCTGTTCCTGCTCCTCTTCTCTGTCTGCCTGCCCAGTGCCATCTGTCAGCAACCCACTGGAGATTTCCTCTTCCATAGCATCTTCTCTAAACTACTCGGATCTCTCCCTTCCTGAGACCTATTTATTCAGGGAGAGTCCCTGACCCCCATAGTTTAGTCCCTCTGACTTCTTTTGTTGGCCATAAGCACCTTGACCTGTAAGACAGATTCCCCAAAACTATGAGGGACCCCCTGGAGCCTCTCTACTTCCCTACCCCCTCTGGCCTCAGCCACCTAGCACTGCTCCAGAGGGTCTCCCCTTCTCTCTTAGGGACTCAAGCCTGCACCCTGCCTCCTCCTTCTGCCCATTCCAGATACAAATTTCCCAAAGAGAACCCAGGAAGCTGCCCACATTTTTCCAAAGAGAATGAAACACAAAGAGAATCTAGAACAAGGAACGAATGCTCCACATTTGTAAACACAAGAGTGGAGTGAAATGATGGGATCTGCAGAGCCAGCAAAAGACGATTTTCTTTTGCCTGGGTTTGAGTCACCTCTTGGAGACACTGTCCTCCACTCCCTCCAAGTTGGGGTGCCTGGGACTCAGGGAAGCTCCTGGGTGACCTGCCTTATTCTTTTCTACTTGTCCTTAATGTGATGGGATGTGGGAGGTAGGGAGTGGTGAAAGACTGGGGTCTTTGCTTTCCTGTTTCTCATTGAAATAGGACAGAAAATGAGGACAAAAGTGGATTATCTAATTTCAGTCCACTCTTCACATTCATCAGCACTACCAAACTGTGTCTGGAACTTAAACTAAATCAAACTAAAAGTGGGAATGGCTGCAGTTAGATACCAAGAAGAACCGGCAAACCACAGACAGGTGGCAGAGAGGAGCTATGGGCATCCCAAGGAAAAGTAAAGGTAGCAAACAGTGTAGTTGAGGACATAATTACCTAGAGGCACAGAAGCCTGATCTTACGGTCTCTCCAGTTCTGTTCCAATGGTGAGCTTCCATGAAAAAGTAAAAGAGGCTAAAAGACAGAGTAATGGTCCATAGGCGGATGGCAGCAGATCTGTAACCCCACCTCTCTCTCTCTGTGTTGACTGCATCAGCCACCTAGGGAAGACAGGAAATCCGGATCCAGTCTGCCAGTCCACTACTAGACCTTTGCCTCTGCTCCTGGTCTGCTGGGTAGGCCCCAGTCTTGACATGGACAGCATCAGGTATGTGACAAGGAGCACCTGCCACCAGCTCCCCCCTCAGAACACAGGGTGCGGTAGTGATGTGTGCCATGTGAGTGGACCCCCTCCTCGGGTCTATTTCCTGCTGAGACTTGCCCTCCAGCCGCCTCCTCTAAATGCATAATGTAGCCAAATCCAGCATCCATTGGACCCAGACCATCCCAAGTCACATGATCCAAGATACCCACCTCTCCCATATCTGACAAAGGGCCCTCTCCCATGGCTGTACCGGGACATCCTCCACCCTGGCTCTCCAAGTCCTCGCCGGCTGATGAAGCCCAACATCAGACTACCTAACCATCAATCCTGGTTCACTCATCTGCCCTTCTCTGAGGGCCTACACCACATACTACCAGAGTCCTAGAAATACCACATCCCCATCCAATTGCAAACTCCGTTAAGACAATCTGCTTCCTAGGGTTCCCCAAGCACCACAGAACCTCCGTGTCATATGGAGTTTGAAGGGATTAAATAAAACGGCAACCTCCCCTATACATGGCACTTAGAAATTGCATTAGTTAGGGGAAAGATAAGCTGCAGAGAAACCTCAGTGGGTGTTAAGCCGCAGTGGAGCTTGAAGAACACAGGAACTTTTTCCATCTCTGAAGAACCATGAGGGCACTGCTGGCTTCACATCAGCATGCCCCTGGAGCCCCTTCCCGCTGCACACCCACCAGCCTGACTTCCAAAGCCAGCGCTCCTCGTTTCTTTGTCAGAGGGCTGCCCTTGATTGCTGATGTTCACTCTGCCCACAAGCACACAAAGGACCAGAAGTGTCCATGCACTGGTGTCCCCCAGGGATTGATGGTCATCAGGGTAAAACTAGCCCAGTTCCCTCACTGCTTGGCCCGCTCTGGAGGCTGTTTTCTCCTATTTCCCAGAGGTGTCCTGTGGAATGGTGCTCTAGTCATCTGCTGGGGTGGTTAGCTTCATAACGCAGCCTCTAAAGGCTGCCTTCCCTTCTGTCTGTGCTCATGCCCTCCCAAGCAAACTGCACTCACTGGGTCCTCTTCTGAGTGGAGGCAATGTGCTGAGACTAGAACAGCCCAAGTTCCTTCCATCTTCCTGCTCAGCCACACCCACCCTACCCCCATGCTTGGTCCCAGCCATAGCCAAGGCCTGGCTCACAGGAAGGAAAAGCCAGGCAGCACTCCCGCAAATAGTAAGGTTGAGCCCTTCCTTTCACATGTCTTTGATGAGAATTTGGCTACAAGGGTGGAGATGTACCCAACTTCAAGTCTTGAACACCTGTCTATTTTCTGAGCTCCAAAATATGACAATATAAAAGGTGCACCTCTTCCAGGGCTGCTGTGTTGAGATCCCACAGCACAAGGAGAGTGTTACTACTCCCCTTTACAGATAAGGAAACAGAGGCACTAAGAAGTTCTCTGTCTTCACTGAACTCACACCTGACCCATAAGAGGCATGGTCGGGTCTGGCTCATGAATTTTTCTGTTCTGTGGTTATTCTCCCTTATCTCCCTATAAATGCGTTTTGTCTTGCTCAACCTTATAACTTTTAAGGTGAAGGTGACAGAATCAAAATGCAGAGAAGAATAGGGATAATTTGCATAGAGAGCAAAAGGCTGAATTAGGCCAGAGCCCAGGGGTCCTGGCCACCAGCCTGATGCTTCGTCCATGACATCTCGTCGGGACCAAATACCTCCAAACATCTCCCACCCTGATGCAGACTAGAGTGTGGGGCTGCGAGCGAGGCACATGCATTCTTTGGGCTCATTGAGTCCAGACCCCAGTCTTACCCAACAATAAAACCTGAAGTTTCTAAGCAGAAAAATCTATAAGTCAAGCAGACAGTGGTGGCTCAACACACATTGTTTCCTGGGCAGCCCCCTCTGTGCTCAGCTCACAGGCCTTGAATTAATTCCCTGTCCTCTCCCAGGAGAGGAACATTTATTCTCTTGGGCCTGGCTGTTGTCATGAAGGAACTAGACAGTGGAAAGGGATTGGGCCACCAGGGTCCCCAGATTCTGCGTGAAGCCATCCCTTTGCTGTCGTCAGTGTCAGTTGCCTAGCAACTGCCTTTGGCAGATGGTGGCATTGAGAGCATGCCAATCTCTTGCACAGCTAAAAATACATTCCAACGACAACAGGTCTATTTTAAAAGATACAATGTGCTCCCAATGTCTTCCCTTGTCTGCGAGGAACTGTGCTGGGCCAGGTCTCTCTGGGCTTTTAATTTCATCTGACAGGGTGGGAGCGAACATTCGAGGGAAAAGGCCAGCCACCAAGGGGTGCTCAGAACATTGTCATGGAGGAAGAAAGAGAGGAAGAAGGGAAAGAAGAGGAGAGAGAAGAAGCAGCGATCTAGGAAGAAATATCTAGGAGCCAGCAGCAAGCCTTCTCACTTGGCCTTATCTTTTACCTATTCAAGAGTGTGGAATTAAGGAAGAAATATCATAGAATCCTAGATGCCTGGAGCTGGAAGAAAGGCAATCCCATTTCACAGCTGAGAAAGCAGAGGCTCTAAGATGTTAGCATGAGAAGAACTAGCTCTTTGCCTGTGGTCAGGGTGCAAGAGCTGTGGCCAGAGGTATGGCCATGAGATCCCAGACCTCCAACTCCTCTTACCTCCCTGTTGGTAAGTTAATCACCCAGTACCTCACCAGCTTAGCCTTCTGTTTAAATACCACTGTGTGCACCTTCCCTGCTGCAGACAGTGACAAGTTCATCCAGGCCTGCATTTAGCCATTCATTTATTCAATAAATATTACTAAGCACCTACCACCCTATTGTGTCAGGTCCTGGAGATATAGCAGGAGACAAATAGACACAGTCCCCACCTCCTGTTGTTTGTGGCCTCCCAGGTGAGGCAGGCATGGGGCAGGCAAGCACAAGGAGGCCCTGCACTACAGACCTCAGAGTCAGATCCATGTTTGGGCCCACATACTAGCTCTGTAGCCACAGCCCCTCATTTAACTAGCACTGCAATGTAAAAACACAGGAGGCCCAGTTAAGTTTGAATTTCCAGAGGATAACAATAGTTTAAAATAAAAACATGCCCCCAGTATTGTGTGATCTGAAATTAGAATTTAACCAGGCCTCCTGTATTGTTATTTGCTAAATCTACCAGTCCTTGGATTACAAATCTATTAGATTTATGATCATATCACTTTTGTTCAGTTTCTTCCTCTATAAAATGAGAAAATAGTGTTTTCCTGCAAGGATTATTCTGGGAATTAAATGAAAAGATGTACATGTCCTCTCCATGCAAGTCTTATCTGGGGTTTTACCCTGGCCTGCTACTGGCCAGCTCAGTGGTGAAAGGGAGAAATGGGTGCAGTAGCCCAGCCTCTCCCACCATGACCCTGCAGTAAATGGGCAGGGGAACCCTGCTTTGGCCTAAGGACAAGGCAGGGGATGAGGGGAGTCCACAAGTTGACAACTATGTTGGAAAAGGAACAGAGAACCAACCAGACATCACTTGGAGTGCTGGTCGGGGCCAGCAACTCTACATCAGCTGAGACACTTTTAAAAATAAAGATGCCAGCGCTCTTCTCAAGACTTACTAAACCTGAATGTCTAGGGAAGGACATGCCCTTTAAACACAATCCATGATAACACTCTGGACTCAAGTATGAGAAATACTGGCTCGGGGTGCAGGGGAAAATTGCTGTCCCTGGGGAGACAGGATCACAAAAGGCTGCTTTGGAATGTGAGGTCCTGGCCCAGATCCTAGAACAGAAAAAGGACATTAGTGGGAAACTGGGTGAAATCCAAAAAACCAGTAGTTTAGTTAATGGGATTGTACCCATGTTAATTTCTTCATTTTGATCATTGTTCCGTGGTTACATAAGATGTTACGTTAGGGAAAGCTCAGTGAAGGGTATATGGGAACTCTCTGTACTATCCTTGCTAATCTTGTGTAAATCTCAAATTATTTCTAAATAAAACATTTTTTAAAAAAATTTTTTAAAGCCTGCTTTGGCTCAGAGCCTCCCTAGAGCCTTCACTCATCATGCATCTGAAGGCCCAGCCGTCAGGCCGACCACTCTAAGCTGCCAGTAGTTCATACAGGTAGCTGAGAGACCCCACCCCCAAAGCACACACACAAAACACCGGGAGAGCTTTGCTTCTCTTCCCTGCCATTCACACAGGGGCTTAAATGTCAACCCCATGAGTTACATTTTAATCTGTCTATGTTATCAACCTGGCTGAGGCACTAATTGGATGCCAGGCACACCCGCTGAAGCTCATGCATAATTCATGTTTCAGGAGGCTGGGGAGGTCTTTCATCACAGGCCAGGAAGAAGGAGAGAAAGGGGAGAAAAGAGCAAGGGAGGGGGAGGAGGTGTAACAGGAAGGGGAGCCCAGGAGCGGGAAGGGGGCTGCCTACTTAGGATGAGAGAGGAGAGGAGTTGAGGGAGGGGAGAAAGTGGTTGGAAGGAGAGTGGGAAGAATTGGAAAAGGAAGGGGAGCATGTGGGGTTGGAGGGGGACGAAAAGGGACCCGGAATAACCTTTTCGGCACAGTACTGGCCTCTCACTCTTCAAATTCCACTCCAAGGCCTCCTCCTCTAGGAAGTTTCATTTGCTCCCCTAGACGGACATGCACCCTCCCTCTCTGGCGCTCCTGTGACACACCAGGATGCACCTTTGTTACACTCTGACTACTTACAAGGCCCTACAATGTTTATCAAAACATCTGCTTTCCTGGGCCACGGAACCCTCTCCCTTTGGGATGACATCTGGCTCAATGAGAGATCACTACTGCCTGGCAGAGCCCCTGGGCACAGCATTTGCTGAATGGCTGAAGGGTAGATTTCTAGCTGCAGCTATACAAAGAAAGTTTCATAACCAATTAACCCAAATGGGATTTTAAGCCCTTCCAATTGAGCTCCCTGGCTCTGACATCCAGCTTGTTCCAGCGGTAACCTGTTGCCCAATGCCACCCTGCACTCTGCCCAAGCTCTCTGCCTCCAATCTCCTACTTTCCAAGGCCAAGAACTACACAGGAACTGTGTGCGTTATGCTGGAACTGGAAGGGAAAATTCATCTTTCTTTGTTCACTTGTCCTGCCACACAGCATACTGGAGACGAGGGTAACAATCCTTAGACCTTGCATTCTTAATGGAAGAGAAATTCAAGTAACATGCAAAAGTACAACTAAGAAAAATTTTATTTAAGTAAATCAATAATTTACTCCCATATAGACAGAGTGAAAGAGAGGGGACCATCTTTAGAAGAGATTGGTGACATTTATTCTTTTTTTAATTTATTTTATAGTGCATTATAGTTTTACATAATATTGGGAATAATTGTCACATATTACTAAATGCACACAATTCATCAATACAATTTGTTTAATATCCACACACACCCCTACATCCCTTACCTCCCTCCTCCCGTCCCCTGATCCCTTGCATTTCTTCTGGGTCCTATATTGTTCCTAAAAAGCCCAAATACAGTGACATAATTCTTATACCTATGAAGAACATATTTTTATATATACAGCTATAGTATATACAGTGACATTCATAACTGCTTGTAATGTACCTTGCTTTATCTCAGTTCTAACATTTCCCCTTTTTCTCCTCCCTTTCTATCATCCTTTATTATTCTTCAAAATATTTGACAATGGGATTAAGCACTTATGCTTTCGTACAGGTATGCAGTATAGATTGTTCAATATCTTATGAAGTATCCTGCAACTGCATCTCATAAATATTAACATTTTGCATTTTTGTTCTATGGATCTAAAACATGACTTTGTCTACTTTACTCCCAAGCCTGAGTTTAGGTCCAGCCTCACAAATGAGGGATACCATTCGGCCCTTGACTCTCTGGGTTTGACTAACTTCGCTCAACATGATTTCTTCCAATGCCATCCATTTACCTTCAATAGATGCAATATCATTGCTTCTAATAGCTGAGTAGAACTCCGTTGTATGTATATACCAGAGCTTTTGGATCCATTCATCCAGTGAGGGTCATCTGGGTTGGTTTCATAATTTAGCTATTGTAAATTGAGCTGCTATGAACATGGATATTGCTGTGTCGCTGTAATGTGCTGATTCTAACTCTTCTGGGAAAACACCTAGAAGAGGGATAGCTGGATCATATGGTGGATCCAACCCTAATTTTTTGAGGAATCTCCACACTGCTTTCCAGAGCAGCTGGACCAGTCTGTAATTCCAACAGCGTGCTAGTGTTCCTATCTCCCCACAACTCCTCCAGCATTTGTTGCTGCTTGTATTCTTCATCTTTGCTTGTATTCTTCACTCTGACTTGAGTGAGGTGAAATATTAAAGTAGTTTTGACTTGGGGTGACATTCATTCTTGCCTACTGAGATTTTCTTTTGCTTCTTTGATACTCGGAATTGAATCCAGGGGTGATTAACCATGGAGTCACATCCCCAGCCCTTTTTGTGTGTGGGTATTGAGACATAAACTCCTTAGGGCCTTGCTAAGTTGCTGAGGTTGGCTTTGAACTTGCAATTCTCCTGCCTTAGCCTCTCATGTTGCTGGGATTACAGACATGTGCCACTAAGCCCAGCATGCTGGGATTTTATGAAATGCATATGGGACATTAATCATTTGTTTTTCCCTCAGTCCCTCCATTCATGCCCCAGTTGATTACATCATTCTTAGAGGCATTGTGCACACAGTTTCCAAAGGGAAACTCCCAGGATAGGGTGGGTCAAAACCACAATTACAATAAGATGTAACCAATATAATGATGAAGCTAAGGTCACTGTCCATCGGAATGTGACAATGAGACAAGCTAAAGCGAAACCTTGCTTGCACCTTTTTGAGCTCGTCAGACCTCAAAGCTGACCAGGCTTTCTGTTTTGTTCATTCTGTTGGTTAATCGTTAACTGACCAGGAATCAATTCTAGGTCTCTGCACAGAACCGTTGCACTGAGACTTGACTGCTCCGCGAACATCCATGACCTCCCATTTTCCTCCCTGCTCATGATGACCTTCTCCTAATAAGAGTTAGACCCACGGTCCCCTCCCTGCTCCCTGCTTCCCTCTGTCCTGCCCAGTTTGGCCTCACTCACTGCTCTAGCCCAGGCCGCCATCAACTCCACCTGGTCAAAGCCAGTGGGCACATTTCTGTCTCCACCTTTGCTAACTTCGACCTCAGTCTGCTCTCGCCACCCAACACCATACCCTTCTGCCCTTCCACCTTCTAACTCAGCCACCTCTTGTCCATTTGCTCTGCAGAATCTATTGCCTTTGGCCATCCCTTGACTGATGGGGAGCCTGAGACTAACTCCTCAGACCTCTGCTCATCTCTGGCTACTGTTTCTATTCATAATTCCGTCCATTTCCATGACTTTAAGTACCACCAAATATTAATGATTCTTAAATATATATCTTCAATCTGGACCTCTCCTTTATGCTCCAAGCACAAATACCCACATGGATGTCTATATTCATTACCTATTACAGCATAACAAGTTATGCCCAGAATTTAATAGTGTAAAACAATCAATAATTATTATCCCTCATTTTCTGTGAGTTGGGAGACTGGATGCCACTTACCTTTGTGGGTCTCATTCTCTTGTGAAGTTGTAGCCAAGATGTTGGCTGGGCTATGGTCTCATCTGAATGTGGGACTGAGAGAAGACTTGCTTCCAAACTCACTGTGTGGTTGCTTGCAAGATTCAGTTCCGAGAAGGTCCTTGGACTGAGGGTCTCAGTTCCTTGCTAGCCATTGGCCAGTGGCCTCCTTCATTTCCTTGCCATATGGGTCACTCAATAATTAGCTAACAAAAGGGAAGCTAGCTTGTCTCAGAGCGAAGAATAAGAGAACAAGAATGTGTACCTATGATAGAAATTAGTCTTTTTTGTCACCTAATCTCAGAAGTGACATTCCTTTACCTCCACTGAGTTCTATTAAATAGAAGTGAGTCACCGAATCCAGCCCACATTTAAAGGAAAGGAATCATACAGCGTATGAACAGAAAGATTCAGTGATCATTGGGGTTCATCTTAAACAGGCTTCTCAAAAGAAACATGCCTGTAACAGAACTCCTAATTTTTCAGACCCCAAACTTGTTCCTCCCCAAGTTGTTCGTACCTTGGGAAGTATTGTACTCATATTATAATTTAGCCATCAACCTGGATGCCCTGGAAATAGAGTTCCAATAATCCTCCTGTTTCATGGTTGTAGGATAGAATCTTTTACTAAATTTAGAAGGTAAGAAGCAAAGGGGCAGCCATTGTTCTTGAAAGGTCATTGTTGTCAAATACAAAGATAGGCAGACACCTGGAAAAATCCCAGCTTGCCCTCACGTTCCTCTGCTCTGTGTCCTCCCCACCTTTCCAGATGCAGGACTTGCTGACCCACAGCCACCCAAAGTCTATCTTCAGAGCTGTGGCTGTGGGTCCAGGGAAGGAGAATCTGACAGAGGCCAAGTGTCCCCACTGTAACCCACATAGCTTCACTTTAGAGGTTGGATTTGTCTGCTATTCCAACTTGATTGAACCCTTATTCCCTAAGAACTGTGATACTATCTCCCTCTTTTAATTACAATGTCTTTTCCTTAGAACTTTCCTGAATTTACCACCCCAACTATGTTCCAATCCCCCCCATTCCGTTAGTTTTTGAATTCAGCAATCCTTATCAATGTCTTTTTCTTTCCAACGTTTGTACCCCATACTTTCATGGTGCTCTCAGGGATAATTGTAACATCACTCCTGTAAGAAAGGGTGTGTTCTCCCTACTTTTGATGGGGAAATGAAACCACAAAGAAGTGAAGAGGTGGCGCAGATCTCACAGATGGCACACCATGAAACAGTAAGAGGGGGATCTGAACCCAGTTTGCCTGACTTCCAGTAAGTTCTTTTCATCACACTGAAATGCCTTCTCATGTTCAAAGCTGGCGTTGGGAGTTTCTCAACCTGTCAGACTCAGCATCTTCCTTTGGAGATCACAGGTATCTCAAGGACTGATTTTGGCATTAATATTAACTAAAAAGCTTCTATCCTGTCCACTTCCCCACTCCTATAGATCTCAAAAGCCAGGCTCAGTTTCTCCACTGAGAAGGATCCTATAGTGAAACATGGACTGAGCAGAGGATCCAGCACCTTCTCCAACACCTCATGGCAGGTTTCATGCTGGAGCCTTGGCACCACCCTGCAGGAACTCTTCCTGCCCTACTCCCACCTCATTGATGGTCTCAGCCACATATAACAGTGCACCCAATCTCCCCTGGGGGGTACCTCCAGTGTGACTGAATCACTCCCTGGATGGCAGGACTCTCCTCCTGGCTTCTGTCAAGTTTACCCTGTGCTCTCCCCACACTAGGGTAGGACTGAGTCAGGCCTCAAGGCTCAACTGTGTCTCTTCTGAGGTTTGTGCAATACCTGAAGCCACTTCATAAGAGAGACGCGGATTGGTAATCCATCAGGTCAAAAGGCTACAGAGAAGCCACTGCCATTGGGTGTCCCTGTGATTAGTTTCATCTCTATTGCTTGCTGGTTGAAACCCAAAGTCCTCATCCAACACCTAAGGCTCTATGGGGTCTTTCAGTCAAGAATTGCTGCACAAATTCTCTGATCCAGTCCCTCTCTAGAAGACATAATACCTTCTGCCCTTCTGACCCCCATCTCAGAGCCCTGCACCCTCCTGGTGACCTCTCATCACTTCTTTACCTGGTTCCTACCCTTGCTCAAAGGTGCATGTCAAAACCGACCAGCTACTAATCACATATAGAAGAAACAACCTTTGTGAATGATTTTCTTTTAAGATTTAGAAAACTCTCTCCTTTTTCATCAATTTGCACTTTCCAAAAATATTTTCCCATCTGTTGTCTCATTTGATCTATCAAAAGTTATTAGGTGGGTTGAACATGAAGCAACCCCACTGCAGAGTTGTGGAAATCATCATAGCTGGCACATTTTGAACTCTTCCTCTATGCCTGACAGTGTGCCAAGCACTTTCCATGAGTAAAATACACCAAATCCTTTTTAAAGTCATGGCAGTTAGCTACTGTTGTTACTCCCATTCTTTAGAAGAGAAAAATGAAGCTCAGAGATATTTAAAAGGCATCAGCCTTGGCTTGTTCTGTCATTATACATTTGTTCTTGATTATTTGATGATGATTCCCTCCTAATTGTAAGACCATATTTTGTGAATAAAAATTAATTAATTAATTTTTAAAAAGAATACGTAGCAAAAAATGAACTTAGGGGCGGGAGCGGTGGCTCAGAGGTTTATGGCACTTGCCTGGCATGTGCGAGTTCAAACCCCACCACACAAAGAAGTCTCAGAGCATCAAGGGCCACATGAAAAACTAAATAAAACTGATTCTCTCTCTCTCTCTCTCTCTCTCTCTCACTATCCCTCTCTCTTTAAAAACAATGAACTTAGAGGGGGCTAGAGTGGTGCCTCAGCAGTTATGGCACTTGCCTGGCATACAAGAGTGAGTATGCGAGTTAGAACCCCACCACCATGTACACAACAAAGAGTCGGAACAACAGAGGCCACATGAAAAACTAAATAAAATTGATTCTCTCAAAAAAATAAATAAATAAATAAACCTGCTCATTGTCCCTGAGCTAATAAGTAGCCAAATCTATGATTTAAACCCTGACCCCAAACTCTAGCAGCTGCTAGACTATACCCAATCACAAAGGAAGACCCAGGAAGCTAGAAATATTTGTCGTCAACATAAATGCTTTTTATATTAGTCCATTTTCTTTTGCTATAACAAAATCTCTGAGGTTGGGTACTTTGTAAAGAAAAAAGGTTTATTTATCTCGAAGTTTTGGAGTCTGAAAGTCCAAGATAAGACAGCCCTAAAAAGAAATTAGGGATGACTCCACCATACGACCCTGCTTTTCCACTCCTGGGTATCTTTCCAGGGGACTTAGAATCAGCACATTACAGTGACACAGCAATATCGATGTTCATTGCAGCACAATTTACCATTGCTAGGCTATGGAAACAACCCCGGTGTCCCTCACAGGAAGAATGGATCCAAAAACTGTGGTACATTTATACCATGGAATATTACACAGCAATTAGAAA
>PVKS010023308.1:0-32683 GCA_004027875.1 Aplodontia rufa
TATTTTTCAAAATTCTATTGAATAATGTTACATAAATTGGTAGAGATTGTTAACTTTATTAGGATAAGGCCTTTAAACAAAAGACCTTTCAGAATGATTTGCAGATTTATCAGTACTTGCATCAAAATTTACTCTTTTATTCTTTTATATTATTCCTGTTTGACATAAGGCAAGTGATAGAACAATAGTCACATAAAATAAGAAAGTACAATCATTTCTATTTTAAAGTAAATCTATAAATTTAGGTTTATCAACTTGGAAGTCTTACTGATTTTTGAAAAATCAATTTTAGTTTCTCATGTGGCCTTTGTTGCTCTGACACTCTGTTGCATATGTGGTGCTGGGGTTGAACCTATATCCTTACACATACCAGGCAAGTGCAGTAACTCCACTCCAGCCCCTCTTACTTATTTTTAAGTAAATTAAATGGCTCAATTTGATAATGCATAGACACAACACTGCTATACTTACCTCAGAAAAAATGTTAGTGATGAAATCAAAGCAGGTTTAAACTCAACATGCAAAACAAAATTAATTTTTCTACAGCTGGACATGGTGGCACCCACCTGTAGTCCCAGCCACTTGGAGGGAGGCTGAATTGGGAGGATCACATAATCCCAGGAGATTAGCTTGGGCTATCAAGCCTCATCTCAAAATTTTAAAAAATTAATATTTCTGTGTTGAAACTGTGAGTAAAAACATGGCCTCTGTATTAGTCTACTCAGGTTGCCAAACTCAAATACTATAGACTGCCCTGCACAAAATCAAATTGAAATGGATCAACCTAGGAATCAGACCAGAACTGCTAGAAGAAAACAAAGGGTCAACACTGCATCATATAGGACCTGGCAATGACTTCTTTAACAAAACCCCCAAAGCACCAGAAATAAAACCAAGAATCAATATGTGGGACACCATTAAACTAAAAAGCTTCTACACAGCTAAGGAAGGACATCAAGGAGACTGGAGGGAGGGAGTATGGGGGAATCAACTCAGAAGGAGATCTCTGACCTTTACGAGAAGTCCATTTAACACAGGGGTTTAATTGAGGGAGACACAGAACCATGGGGAACCCAAGGGTTTGGGAAACCATGACATGGCATCAGACTTGGCTAAATATGTGAATATACATTTGTTCCTTTTTTTTTTTTTAAGAGAGAAGGACAGTGAGAGAGGGAGAGAGACAGAGAGAGAGAGAGAATCAATTTTTATTGAGTTTTTCACATGGCTTTTGTTGTTCCTACACTCAGTTGTGTACGTGGGTGCTGGGGTTTGAACCCGTGTACTTTCGCATGCTGGGCAAGCACCATAACTGCCCAACCACCGCTCCAGCCCCTATACATTTGTTCTTGATTGTTTGATAATGATTCCCCCTTAATTGTAAGTCCATATTCAACAAATAAAAAAAAAAGAGTTCATCTCCAGTCAGAATGGCAAAGATTAAGAATATGAACAACAATAAATGCTGGTGAGGTTGTGGGGAGAAAAAAAATGTATACTACAGATTGGCTTAAAGAACATAAATGTAGGGGCTGGAGCAGTGACTTGGTGGTTACGGCGCTTGCCTGACATGCACAAGTACACAGGTTCAAACCCTAGCATCCACGTACACAACAAAGCGTCAGAGCAACGAAAGCCATGTGAAAAACTCAATAAAAACTGATTCTGTCTCTCCCTTTCACTGTCCTTCTATCTTAAAAAAAAAAAAAAAAGAACATAAATATATTTTCTTCAAGTTCTATGACTGGAAGTCTAAAATCCAGGTGCCAGCAGGGTCAGTGTCTGGTAAGGGATTGCAGATGGCTAACTTCTCACCTTGTCCTCACAGGGCAGATGAAGAGGAGGAGAGCAAGCTCCCTAATGTTTCTTTGATGAGGACATTAATCCTATCCTACCCTTATGACCTCATTTAACCTTAATTATCTTCTTATAGGCCCTGTCTCCAAATATAGGCATACTGGAAGTTATGTCTTTAATATATGAATTTTGGAGGGACATATCAACCTTTGATGTATCTGACCTTTTTTCCTGGAAAAAAAAACATCATTAACAGTTTATATATGATCTTCTTCTTCTTCCTCTTCTTCTTCTTTTTTAGAGAGAGAGAAAGGGACAGTGAGAGAGAAAGAAAAAGAGAGCATCAACCTTTCATGTGGCCCTCGCTGCTCCGAGACTCTGCTGTGTACATGGTGCTGGAGTTCGAACCCAAGCACTTGTGCATGCCAGGCAAGTGCTGCAACCACTGAGCCACTGCTCCAGCCCTACATAGGGTCTTCTAAGACACATGTATATTTTGGCTGGGGTGAAGTTCAGTGGTAGTGTGCTTGCCTAGCATGCACAAAGCCTTGAGTCTATTCCCCAGTGCTACAAAACAAAACATCACAGCAACAATTTATTTATCTACAAACAATAAAGATTTTCAATTAGCTGGGAATATTATCCATTGATTTCTACAAAGTGGTTACTCCTTAATTGGGAATGTGAACAACTCAGCTTCAAGACAAAAATAAATATACTACCACTCCCTTTTTGAACATTTGGATAAGTATAACTTAAAAAAAGACTATGGAGCTGTGGTTGTACTCAATGGAATAGCACCTGCCTAGCATGCAAAAGGCCCTGGGTTCGAGATCCAGCACTGAAAGAAAAAGAAAGGAGGAGGAGGAAGGAGAGGAAGAAGAGGAAAGGGATGAAGGGGAAGGGGGAGGAAAAGAGCAAGAAGAAAGAAAAAGGAAGGAGGAAGAGGAAGAGAAGAAAGATTAGATAGGAAGTTAAAATGTTAAGAACAAATATAGCTGGGTGTAGTGGTACACACCTATATTCCCTGATACTTGGAAGGCTGAAGCGGGAAGATCCCAACTTCAAGTCTGGCTTGGGCAACTTAGTGAGACCCTCAAAATAAAATAAAAAGTGCTGGAGATGTAGGTCAGTGGTAGAATACACCTGGGTTCAATCCCAAACAAAACCCAGGATCATACTGGCCATAGGACAGACATATAGACTGATGGAATAGACTGGAGAGCTAACATACATGGTCAATTAATTTTCAAAAAGGGTACCAATCAATGGGGAAGGACAGTTTTTTTCAAAAGTGGTATTAGGAAAACTAGATATCCATTGGCAAAAGAATGAAGCTGGACCCTTATCTAATATTTTATGCAAAAAATAACCCAAAATGGATCAAAAAGTTGAAACTATAAAATTCTTCAAAGAAAACACTAGGGCAAATCTTCATGACATTGGACTTGGCAATATTTTCACAGATACAACACCAAAAGCACAGGTACAAAAGGAAAAATAAATTAGACTTCATTGAAATTAAGACTTTGTACATCAATTGTTACTATCAAGAAAGCAAAAGTGCTCATAGAACAAATGTTTTAAAATTCTATATCTGATAAGGAATTGTTATGGTTATCCAGAATATATAAGCAACTCTTATAAAAACCTAACTAAAAAATAGAGAGCCCAGTGTGACGGCACACACCTATAATACCAGCCACTTGAGAGGCTGAGGATTTCAAGCTGGAGGCTGGCCTGGGCAATAAAAAAGCCAAAAGGGCTGGCGATGTAGCTTAGTGGTAGAGCACTCACCCAACATGTTGGTTTAGTCCCTAATTCCGGGGATGGAGGGAGACAAAGGACTTGAATAGAAGATGAACAAATGGCCAGTAAATGCATGAAAAGATAGTCAACACCATGAGCCATGGAAAAATGCAAATCCAAATCCCAATGAGATTCTACTTCATACCCATTCGGATGGCTATTTTTTAAAAACAGAAAATAAACTGGGCAGTGGTGCACACCTGTAATCCCAGTGACTTGGGAGATTGAGGCAGGAGGATCACAAGTTCTAGGTCAGTCTAGGCAATTTAGAGAGACCCAAAATAGTACAGCAGTTTTTCAAAAAGTTAAAATCATGCTCACAAAAATTGAACAGCAATTCTACTTCTAGTTATATGCCCAAATAATTAAAAACAAGAACTTTAGATATCTGTACATCTTTGTTCATAGCAACATTATTTACAACAGGCAAAATGTAGAAGTAACCCGAGTGTCTGTCTATAAACATAATGGAATATTATTCAGCCATAAAAATGGTTAAATTTTGATACGTGTTATGACATTAGAGGACTTTGGAAACATCACACTAAATGAAATAAACCAGTCAAAAAAGGACAATACATATAATTATAAAATACAAAATACTTATAATAGTCAAACACATTTGGTACAGAAGTAAAATGGTGTTTTATAGGGGCTGGGAAGAAGGGGAAATGGGGAGTCACTGTCTAATGAGTAGAGTTTCAGTTTTGCAAAATGAAGAGTTCTGGAGTTCAATGGTGGTGACAGTTGCACAAGAGTACAAAAGTAGTTAATGTCACAGAACTATAAATGGTAAATTTTATGTTATTTAAATTTTACCACAGTAAAAAGAAAAATGTATGTTTTAAAAAACTGACCTAGTTTCAAGATGAAATGATTTCTTTCTTTCTTTTTTTTGCTGTTGTTGTCATTATTGTTGTTGAGGTACTAGGAGGAGAATCCAGGGACACTCTACACTGAGCTACATCCTTAGCTCTTTCTAATTTTTATTTTGAAACAAGATCTTGCTAAATTTGCTAAGACTGGCCTTAAACTTGCAATCCTCCAGTGTCAGTTTCCCCAGGTCACTGGGATTACAAGTGCATGCCTCTGTTCCTGGCTAAGATGAAATGATAGAATATCCCTTTTAATTCCAAAATTTTATGAGACACTGAAAACAAGGAGAAAAGAGAAGAAGAATCTAGTTGAGGGATAAGCTCAAGACTCACCATGTTCTGAACTGAGTGTAACTCTACCTTTTAGTGATTACATATGGACCCAAGAGGCTCTAGCAACAGTAACAAACTCAAATGCCTACAGAGGCCAGGCAGGAAGCATAAGCAGGTGAAGCTGGGCAGCTGGGGATAGTGGTAAATCTGAAGCCATACGCCCTAATACGCCCTAACAGGAGCAGCTGCATCTCCACCCTAATAAACTGTCTTCTTGCAGGAATGTGGGCACAGTATTAGGAGGACTTTCCATTCCTCAAGTGAAAATGGAATTGAGATTTTTTTTTTTTTAAAGGGAGAGGGACAGTGAGAGAGACAAAGAAAGAGAAACAACTTTATTTAGTTTTTCACATGGCCTTCGTTGCTCCAACACTTAGTTGTGTACACGGTGCTGGGGTTTGAACCCAGGTCCTTGTGCTTGCCAGGCAAGCACTGAAACCGCTGAGCCACTGCTCCAGCCCCGGAATTGAGATTTTTATATGAAATGTATTTTTCTTTTTAAAGAGAGAATGGGAGAATGAGAGAGAGAGGAAAGAGAATCAACTTTATTTTTTCATGTGGCCTTTGTCCCTCTGACAGCTATGTGGGTTTAAACCTAGATCCTCGGGTATGCCAGGCAAGTGTTCCAACTGCTGATCCTATGAAATGTATTGTTTGTTTTTTTAAAGAGAGAGAGATAGTGAAGGAGAGAGAGAGAGAGAAGGAGGGAGAGGAGCAATTTTATTTAATTTTTCTTGTGGCTTTCATTGCTCCAAAACTTCATTGCGTACGTGGTGCTGGGGTTTGAACTGTGTACTTGTGCATGCCGGGCAAGCGCCGTAACTGCCAAGCCACAGCTCCAGTCCCCTGAAATGTATTTTTTTTTTATTAGTTGAATATGGACTTACAATTGAGAGGGAATCATTATCAAGCAATCAAGAACCAATGTATATTTACATAGTTAGCCAAGGTTGATGCCATGTCATGGTTTCCCCCTGGTTCTATGTTTTCCCCAAAAGAACACCTGTGTTAAATGGACTTCTCAAGAAGATCGGAGATCTCCTTCTGAGTTGATTCCCCCATACTCCCTCCCTCCAGTCTCCTTGATGTCCTTCCTATTCCCTCCCCTCTCCCTGCCCCTCTCCCTGTGTCTCCAGGTATCCTAGGCAAGGTTCCCCCTGTTTGTGTAAAAGTTCATACATTTTGAGGTTATTATTAGCTTAACCATCTAACATACTGTTTCCAGTTGTATTCTAGCTTCCACAAATGAAAGAAAACATTCAGCCCTTGAGTCTCTGAGATTGGGATATTTCACTTAGCATAATTTTTTTTCCATGTCCATCCATTTGGCTGCAAAAGCCATAATATCATTTTCTCTAATGGCTGAGTAGCATTTCATTGTATATATGTACCAAAGTTTTTGAATCCACTTGTCTAGTGAGGGGCATCTGGGTTGGTTCCATAGTCTAGCTATAGTAAATTGAGCTGCTATAAACACTGATGAAGCCATATCTCTATAATATGCTGATTCTAAGTCTTTTGGGAAAATATCCAGAAGTGGGATAGCTGGGTCATAAGGTGGTTTCAGCCCTAATTTTTTGAGGGGTCTCCACACTGCTTTCCAGAGTGGCTGAACCAATTTGTAGTCCCACCAGCAATGTGACAGTGTTCCTCTTTTCCCACAGTCCCTCCAGCATCTATTGTTGTTTGTATTCTTCATTTTTGCCACTCTGACAGGAGTGAGGTGGAATATCATTGAAGTTTTTTTTTGTTTTTTTTTTTTTTTAAAGAGAGAAGGACAGTGAGAGAGACAGAGAGATATAACTTTATTTAGTTTTTCACATGGGCTTTGTTGCTCCAACACTTAGTTGTGTACGTGGTGCTGGGGTTTGAACCCGGGTCCTCATGCTTGCCAGGCAAGCGCCGAAACCGCTGAGCCACCGCTCCAGCCCATCATTGAAGTTTTGATTTGCACGAAAAGTATTTTTTAAAAGTATTCTTAACACTACAAGCCAAGGAAACACATCTGTAGGCCAAGGCAAATATAGTCAGCCACAGTTTGTGATGTTTTTCATAAAGTAAAGACTGGCCTAAAAATGCAAAGGAATGAAGTACTACTGGCCCATGTTTAAAGTTTGTATATAAATCATGATTTAAATCTTTAAAATCCTACTTTTGAAAGTATCAGTGGTTAGTGATATTGTCTTGTAACTATTAGTGGGTAATAATGTTAGCTCTTATTACTTCATTTTGTTTTGAGATGGGTTCTCACTATGTTACCTAGGCTTGCCTTGAACTCTTAGGTTCAAGTGATTCTCTTGCTTCAGCCTCCTGAGTAGCTGGGTCTACAGGCACCCACTATCCAGCTTATCATTACTTTAAATCAAGACCTCTATACAAAATAGAAAAGACAGTGTACAGCATATTTTCAAAACTAGTCCTCTGTCAAATAAATGACAATATAATCCATTCAATTATCTATCCTCTGGATAATGACTGGGAAATGGTGGTCTTTCATATTAATTAATTTAAAAAAATCATCTATCTGTATTACATTTTAGAGAGACAGTTATTGGTAAAACAAACAAGGTTCTTGTCCTCATAAAACTTACCATCTAATAAGCAAGATGGACATTAAATGTCATTCAAATAAATAACTAGTGAACAACTGAAATAAGTGATATAACTAAAAATTACAGGATGATTAGAAAAGGAATAATAGAGGGACCTAGTTCAGAGAGGAAGGGACCAAATTACACAGAGAAGGCCACTTTAAAGAGTTAACCTTTAAACTATGCTGACCTAAAAGACACAGGGAGGTTAGCAACTTAAGGGTATTATGTATGGAGGGTGAGGAGGTTGGAGTGGGAGAGCAGAAGGTAAAGCATTCCAGGAATGCCTGTGTGATAACTGAAATGAGGATGGGGGCAGGAAAATTAAATAGAGGGAAAGATTAAAGTAATGGGAGAAAGGGATGTGAAAGATTTGAGGGGACATAAATTATTAATTTTTTTCTAGGAGAAAATAATTTGAATGAGAAAGGGAAATTGGTAATTAACTAAAATGGGAAACAGGAACTCAAGAAGTTGTTTATTGTCTATCTCAGGTTTCTGGGAGAAAATGAGCAGGAAGCCTTCAGTAAAGCAGGTGAAGGTTACTGGCTTGTAGAGTCCCCAGTAGCAAAGAGAATGGTAGGGGTTTTGCTTGCATAAAAAAAATTATAAAACTAACATTTAATCTTTAATAATTCAAACAAGACAGCCATCCTACTCCTTAAGAAAGCACTGTTGAGCCTCACTAAATGGTGTGTGTCTGTGTGTTTGTATTTGTGTATATGTGTAAATGGGTTTAGTTCCAGGGATTGAACCCAGGGGTGGCTAACCACTGAGCAACATCTCCAGCCCTTTTTAAAAATATTTTTATTTTGAGACAGGGTCTTGCTAGATTGCTGAAGCTGGCTTTGAACTTGCAGTCCTCTCCCAAGCAGATCGAATGGTCTTTACTTAAGAATGAGGATTAGTGACAAGCAAAATCAAGGGGAATTTTGAGGCAATTATGAAGAAAAGTCAGGCTAAATGCTTTATTTGAGCCTAAATTGTCTGCACTTCCCCTCAAGATCATTTCATCTACCATAACATTAGCTATTTTAGAAAAAAAAAAAGTTTGTTTTTTTTTTTAAATCACATAATGAGATCACTGATTCCTTGATTCCTAGAATGTAAGCTACATAAACACAGGGATTTTTTTTTTTTTAAATCAGTTCTCTGATTATCAGACCACAAATTCCAGGAGAGTAAGAATTTCTGTCTCAATCTGGCTCTTGCTGTCACCTGCAACCAATACATAAATTCTGCTGCATGAATGAAACCACCTAGCCTATGTCTCAGAATGAGGCATTTAAAAAAAGGACAAAAGAAAAAAAGGAAAGGAAGAATGAAACTAGCAATATTTTAGATTCTGGCTCTCATTCCTGACTCTTTCTCATACTCCACACTCATCAGCAAATCCTGTCAAACCAGCTCCTTAAACAGCTCTTCGTCTCCGTGGTCTACTGGAACAGTCTTTTAACTGCTCCCATCTTTAGTCTTACGTGTCTTGTTTTCTGTTTTCCCTGTGTTTGGTCAATGTCACATGTGAAAACACTATACAAATTGATAAGGTTCTACTAACTTCAGGAGAAAACAAACTTGTTTTTCAGACATACAAAGCCCTTCGTTATCAGAGGCAGTTATGTATTCAGGCAGCCCAGTAGGGCTGGTTCAAACATGGACTTTGTGAACACTTTGGTATGAGTATGAGCTGTGCCACTTATAAACTTTGTGGACTTGTGCAAGTTTTTTCTCTTTTAGCTTCTTAACATATAATAATAATAATACCAACTCATATATTTGTTGTAGGAATTGAATGAATACATGTTATGCACTTTGCTCAGTAACTGGTGTACAATAAGAATTCAGCATTATTTACTTTTTTTTTTTTTTTTTTTAAAGAGAGTGTGACCATGAAAGAGAGAATCAATTTTATTGAGTTTTTTGTGTGGCCTTCATTGCTCCAAAGCTTCGTTGCGTACATGGTGCGTGTACCTGTATACTCATGCATGCCAGGCAAGTGCTGTAACCACTGAGCCACCGCTCTAGCCCCTGCATTATTTCCTTTTAATCCATAACAAAGTTTCTTTCTTATGTACTAAGCACCAGCCACTGGGAATTTCTTGCCTTTTTCCACAGGAATCATATTGTTTCATGTCATTGTACTTTCAAAAATTGTGTTTTGTTTTAAATGTTGTCCTTAATGTGCTTCATAGTTTTCTACTACTCCATGATCCATACCAACTGTCTGTCTTTGTTCCTTTATAGCCTTTCCCTACTTCTGCAGGAAGAATTATTTCCTCCCTTATAGTATTACTGAATCTTGCACACGGCTCTAATAATCACTTAAAACTCTTTAAAAACCGTGGATGACTCTGTTTATTCTCACAGAATGTGAGCTCCTTGAGGGCAAGTATTGCCACTTACCCATCGGTGTTTCCAGCATCTCATACAGTGTTGATGGAAAACACTGGAATGACCATAGGTTCTGGAGTCAGGTTCTCTGGCTTCTTCAGGCATTGGCTTTATCACTTACTAGAGCAATGACTTAGAGCAAGTTATTTAACTTTCTAAATCTTTTTTTTTTTTAAGTTCAATGTTCATGTTTAATTACAGAACAATGTATAATATTTTGAGAGTTATTTCACTTTTTTTATTAAGGAGTTAAGTGGTTGTACAATTATAAATGCATATAAAGTAACACTATGATATGTATTAGATCCTACCCCACATCACCCACACCCCAGTCTCTAGATTCTTCTATATTTCACCCCTACAAGAGATGTAAATGTGTACATATACATATATATGTTTATTTATGAATTTTCCAGAATTAAATGATTGCATAAGTATTATTTGGCTTCTGGGGGGTGGTAAAGAATATGCTACATTGTTGATTGTCTTCCTAGATCCCTCCCTATCCTTCCTCCCTTTCCCCCCCACCCCCCACCCCCATCTCTCCTGCCCTCCACATAGCTACGGTTCCCCTAGATTATGTATTGCTACACCTTTGGTGGGTCTAATACATGAGTTGTTCAACCTTTCACCCAAGACTGTGTTTTGCTACAGCCTTCGCAAATGAGGGAGCTGTGCCACGGAGCTAATTAATATTATCTACCTGAGACAGGGCTATTGTGAAAAAAAAAATAAGATAATCTATATAGAAGCATTTAATAAATGTTCACTGCTATTTTCTCTACAAATATTGTATTTTACATCATTATTCTAGAGACAATTCTATTTTTATTTTTAAATATCTTTCATTTCACTCCTAATCATATTCATGCTTTCCTTTATATGGTTGAGTATATTTATATGATGTAAAATAACTGTTAAAAGGTTCTTGTTATTTAATTCTATCATTTCTGGGTATGAGTTTCTTTTCTGTTAATTTTTCTCTTGGTTATGAGTCCTGCTCCTTTTAATGTCTGATAGTTTTTTTTAATTTTTAATTTTTGGTACCAAGGATTGAGCCCAGAGGCACATAACCTTTAAGCCACATCCCTAGCCCTTTTTATATTTTATCTTGAGACAAGGTCTCACTAAGTTGCTTAGAGCCTTGCTAAGTTGCTGATGCTAGCATTGAACTTGTGATCCTCCTGCCTCAGCCTCCCGAGCGATGGGATTACAGGTGTGTCTCACCGTCCCCAAGTAGTGTTTGATAATTTTTAATAAAGTTCCAGACTTTGTGAATTTTTTTGCACTGTTGAGTGTTGGATTTTACTGAATTCCTTTAAAGAATATTGAATTTTGTTCTGGTATACAAATGCACCTCAACTTACAATGAGGTTATATTCCCATAAACCCAACATCAGTTGAAAATGTTAAGAAAAATGCATTTAATACATTTGCTAACACAGTAAAACATAACACACCATACTAGTATTGGTTGTTTACCCTAGTGATTGTGTGGCTGTTGGGAGCTGTGGCTCCCTGCCACTGCCCAGCATTAAAAGCAGGTATCCTACCACACATTACTCTCTCAGGAAAAGATCAAAGTTCAAAAATTGAAGTAGTTTCTACTGAAAGTGTACTGCTCTTGCACCACTGGCAAAGCTGAAAGATCATTAAATCAAACTATCATAAATCAGGGGTCATCTGTTCAGTTAAATTCCTCAGAGATCAGCTTGGTCCCTGCTTTTAAGATGCTTTTAAGATGCCTGAAGGGTTTTGAGGTCTCTCGGCTGTCTGGTAGGAGTGTGAGCTATCCCCATCCTCTGTAGGCTCCAGTAACTGTTTGGTCTACTGTTTTTAGGTGGTGCTTGTAGTCCAAGATTCAGAGCTTTGGAACTTGCTGAGCAAATCCTCTTCTTTGGTATTTGGCCTGCAAATTCTAGCCATGCCAGCCTTCCTAAACCCTAATCTCTGCCTCCTTGACTCGACGACAAACAAAAAAACCCCAACAACAACAAACCTGCCAGGTCTTTTAAATCTCCCTCCCTGTTCTATTGATTGGAAACGGCCTCTCAGCTCTTACGGTCACTGTTGCCTGTTGTCTAATGTATGAAAACTGTTATTTCAGATAATGTCTGATTTTCTAGTTGTGTGTGGCAACTAAGTAGAAACTTCTTCATGGGTAGAAGAGAAAGTACCTATCACTCTTGTATTAAGTGAAAAAAATATATATATACATATTGTATATATAAATATGTCAGATAAATATATTTCTATTGATAAAACCAGAAAGCCCAAAATTAAATTCTAACTGAAAGTAACTGCAGAGAAAACACTCTTTTGAGCTGACATTCTTGAACAGAAGTGAAGATTGACTTCAAAGGAATTTCAGTCTTTGTCAGACTTGGAAAATTCCGATTAATCTTTTGACACTGAAATAAATACCAAAGTGAGAAGTTGAATTTTATAGGCTTTTTACATTTGAATAGATCTTTTGCTTCCAAAAGTCTAAAGTTGCCTAGATAGCAAAAGGTTCACTATAGTGTTCATGAGATTATCTGAAACTCAGACATAGGAAAAATAGCATCATTCAGTACCCAGTCACGCAGAAATGACACTGCATCCTGTGCTTGCTAAAACTGGAATAAAGTATTTCTTGCCAAAAGGGATTAGGTCCTTAGTTTTCTACAGGTGGCTTCATTTTTAAATATATCTCACTAGAACTCTTTTTTTTTTATCCTCCCAGAAGAGTTCGTTTTCTCTTAATAATGTTAATATATGTATGTGATGTTCTAAGGAAATTATCTGCAAAGGAACAGTATAGTAGCAGCTCCACTAAGTAGGTACTTGGCATTCTGATTGAAAAAGTGGGACTTAATAAATCTTCCTTTCAAACCTTGCCTCCAAAAGCTTTTGCTCATTCTGGATTAAAACTGGGACTTGACACATTCTGGGACCGGAATGTGTTCCAAAGTTTCCTGGAAAAAATTGAGAATATATTAAAACTATTTAACCAAAGATTTCAGATCACTTAGAAACAAATGTTGCATTTAGTCTTTAAGAAAACAGCCAGTTGTGGTGGTACACAAATGTAATCCTGGGTACTTGGGAGGCTGAGGCAGGAGGATCACTAGGTGAGGTCAGTGTGGACAACTTGGTGATACTGTCATAATAAACTAAACTACTAAACTGAACTGAACTGAACAACTAAGCTAAACTAAACTGAACTAAATTAAACTAAGCTAGCCTGAGGATGTAGTTGAGTGGTACAGCACCTCTGGGTTCAACTCCTAGCAAAATGTATGAAAGAATATCAATAAGAGGCTGTATGATTAAGAAGCTTAGCAGCTAGAATGGTGGCTCAGTAGTTGGAGTGCTTGCCTGGCATGTGGAGGACCTGGGTTCAAATCCTAGCACCATATATACAACTAAGTGTCAGAAAAACAAAGACCAGATGAAAAAACAAATAAAATTGATTCTCTTCTCTTTCTCTCTCTCTCTCTCTCTCACTCTCCCCCTCTTTCTTAGGGGGATAAAAATAAATATCCAGTATAAAGCCTAAGTTTTGTTTATGGCACAGGAGAATTGGGGGAACTTGGAGCTGTTTCCCCTCAGCAGCTGGATGGATCACTGGCAACTGCTATTAGAAAGATAAAGAAACCCACATCTGCAAAGAGTCCAAATTCAATATGAATCCCTTGTGATAGTAAATAAATTCTTGAAGAGGCCCTACTTCTAAACCAGGAAAAAAATTAAGGCTATCTGAAAACTGTTTCATATACTTAGTTCCATGTGCTACATCACAAAAACAGCTCTAGCTGCATATACTGTTCCTTAATAATGTAATAGCTATTCAATAAATATTTTCTGATTGATTAAGAGACTAGGGACGGGGCTGGAACAGTTACTCAGTGGTTATAGCGCTTACCTAGCATGCGCCAGGATGTGGGTTCGAACCCCAGCACCACATACACAATGAAGTGTTAGAGCAACAAAAACCAAATGAAAAACTAAATAAAACTCATTCTCTCTTTTTTTTCCTCTCTCTCTCACTAAAGAGAGAGGGATAGTGAGAGAGAGAGAGAGAGAGAGAGACAGACAGACAGACAGACAGACTAGGAAAAGCTGGGTGCGGTGGCACCTGTCTATAATCCCAGTGATTTGGGATGCTGAGGCAGAAGGATCACAAGTTCAAACCCAGCCTTAGCAATTTGGAGAGGCCCTAAGCAACTTAGCAAGACCCTGTCTCATGATAAAAAATAAAAAGGGCTGGGGATGTAACTCAATGGTTAAGCATCTCTGGATGTAATCCCCAGTACAAAGAGAGAGAGAGAGAGAGAGAGAGAGAGAGACTAGCAAAGGACTGGGAAAGACAGATTATAATTAATGATATAGTACATATTTCACCTGTACACTCACGGTGTATAGATGTTTATGTAGACACAAATTTTGTTTACATAGAGACCAATGGAATCGTTTTTTTCAGAGCTAGTTCTTTTAGAATTGAGTTTGCACTGGTTTCCATCTATAAGTGCATATGTTCCATTAAGGAAATGATGCTACTTTTAGTACAGTAAATACTTCCTGCATAATAGTAAAATAAAGATGGATAATCTCTGGAGTCCTATGTCAAAGAAATTGTGATCGAAGTAGACACAGTACATTAGCAATTCTGGGTTTTATTTGCAGCCTTGTAACTAACACATCATGTAATCCTTCTGCAAGTTATACAATTTCAGTATTTATACATTATTTATACTATATCCTCTATTTGTTAGGATAGTTGGAATAATCTAATAAGATGCTGGGTAGGAATTTCAGAAAAAGTTTTCAATAGCTATATATAAAGTAGAAAAGCATCAATTAGAGCAGAGCAGGGGATCTTGTAAATGTGATGAAGGCAGGCAAGAGCCCCGCATCTGTTCACTTACTCTAACCTCAGTGCCAGACACATTGTAAGTCTCCCAGAAATATTTATTTTGAATGGATGAAGAACAAATGCTTTAGGCCTTTTCCTTCTTTCAGCCAGGATCACTGTAGAAACTGTCTTCAGTGTATTAAATACTTATTTGGAAAACCACATAATATAAAAATGAGAATAAGAACAGGCCCCTGGGGCTGGAGCGGTGGCTCAGCAGTTGAAGTGCTTGCCTGGCATGTGTGAGAATCTAGGTTCAAACCCCAGCACCACATACACAACTAAGTGTGGGAGAAACAAAGGCCAGATGGAATAAATAAATAAAATTGATTTTCTCTCTCTCCCCCTTCCCTCTCTCTTAAAAAAAAAAAAAAGAACAGGCTCTTGAGAACAGATGTAAAAGAAGGTTTTGATGTAGAGATTATAAATCTGAAAAATTTAGAGCACTTTAATCTACTTTGATATTCTGAATGTAAGAACCTACTGACATTTTTTAAAGCTACCATTGGAAGCTTCACCCTTCACCTCACCAATATACATCTCAATATAGATGTTTTCAATTAGTGTCTTTCTTAATATTTGCCTTGGAATATAATCATGAGAGGCCAAACCAACAATTTTCAAGTATAAAACTGACTTGCATTTTCTAGTGCACATTACTCTTCTCTCAAAGATTTAAAGATGCTTTGAAAGACTAGTAAGCTTTAGTTCCCCAACCTTGATTTCTAGAACCTGAACTGTACTTTCTGCTGTTGAATGAAGCTTTTTAGCTGAATCCCAAGGAAATGTCAACTTTTCCACAACAGTGTATCACAGTATTTGTTCATTCATGGAAGAATGGATAAGCAAAATATGGTAGATGCATAAAATGGAATATTAAATCAGCCTTAAAAAAGAAATTTTGATACATGCTATAACATGGATGAACTATGAGTATATTATGCTAAATGAAATAAGCAATTCACAAAAGGACAAATATTATGATTCCACTTATACAAGGCATTTATAGTAGTAAAATTCATGGAGGCAAAGTGGAATGGTGGTTGCCAAGAGCTAGAGGTAGGAAGGAATGGAGTTCATTCCTCTGAATACAGAGTTTTTGTTTTAAAGATAAAAAAGTTCTGGAGATGGATGATGATGATGATGACGGCTGTGGAACGATGAGATAATATTGCAACACTGCACACATAAAATCTATGTTTATACTATGTCACAATTTTAAAAAACACACAACATATTTTCACCAATAAATCTATTTCTCCTCCAATATTCTTACCCAGTTGCTCAAGCCAGAAACCTGGAAATTTTCACTGATCATCTAACTCACCTTACATTCCAAATCCAACCACCAAATTCTATGGAGTCTCTCTCTGAAAGTGCTCTTTCCATTTCCAAGGACACTGCCTAAGTTTTGACTCTTACCTTTCACCTCCTCTACTATGTTGCTCAGCCATGCCTAAGCCATTGCCTTTAGAATGATCTTTTGTAACATAGATATCATCACACCACTGTCCCATCTAAAAGCCTTAAAATAATATCTACAATAGTAATATTCATAGAACAAAATCTAACTTCATTTTTATGGCAAAAAAAAAAAAAAACAAAGAAAGAAAAGGTCTTTCAGAATGTGACTTATCCCTTTACAGGCTCCTCTTCCCTATTCTCCTTCACCAGCACGAGTCGTTCCAATCTCCTCAGTTCCTTAAACACTCCGTTCTTTTATGCTTCAGTGCATGCCCCTTAATCCATATAGATAATTCCCACTTTTCCTAACTAGATCAAATATCCAGTTTTCAGACTCTTCTCTAATCTACTTCTTTTTCCTTCTCCAACAACAGCATCCTCTTTCTACCCCCACTCCACCATTCAGGAGTTTACTTCTTTGTACAGGCATATCTCAGAGATAGTGCATGTTCAGTTCCAGGCCACCCTAGTATCATTTCTTCCAATAAAGTAGTCACACAAATTTTTTGGCTACCCAGTGCATATGAAAGTTATGTTTAAGGGGCTGGAGTGGTGGCTCAGTGGTAGAGTGCTTGACTGGCAGGTACGAAGACCCAGGTTGGAACCCCAGCAGCACATACACAACTAAGTGTCAGAAAAATTAAAAGCAGATTAAAAAATAAATAAAATTGATTCTCTCACTCTCTCTCAGAAAAAAAAGAAAAAGTTATGTTTAAGCTGGGGTATGGTGCACATGCCTACAATCCCAGCAACTTAGGAGGCTGAAGCAGGAGGATCCCAAGTTCAAGGCCAGCATGGGCAACTTGGAAAGGCGATGTCTCAAAATAAAATAGAAAGTGTGTGTGTGTGTGTGTGTATGTGTGCATGTGTGTGTGTGTTGTGGCTGGGGATGTAGATCAGTGGTTCTGAGTTTAATACCCAATATTGGGGGGAAAAAAGGTTATGTTTACACAATAGTACATACTACGTACAGGAGTATGTCTAAAAAACAATGCACGAACCTTATTTCAAAAGCACTTTATCACTAAAAAATGCTAATGTTCATCTGAGCCTTCAGCAATTCATAATGTTTTTGCTGGTAAAGGGTTTTGCCTCAGTGCTGATGGTTGCTGCTGGTCACACAGAGGGTGCTGAAGGTTGGGGTAGCTGTGGCAATTTCTTAAGACAATAATGAAGTTTGCTGTATCAATTGACTCTTCCTTTCACAAAAGATTTCTCAACAGTATGTGATGCTATTTGATAGCATTTTACCCAAAGTACAACTTCTTCCAAACTTGGAATCAATTTTCTTAAACCTGCCACTGCTTTATCAACTAATTTACATAATATTCTAAATCTCTTGTTGTCATTTCAACAATGATGATGTTCACAACATCTTTACCAGAATAGATTCCATGTCAAGAAACTTTTTGCTCATCCATAAAAAGTAACTCCACATCTATCAAAGTTTTAACATGAGGTGGCATCAATTTAGTCACATCTTCTGTTCCACTTCCAGTTCTTTTGCTATTTCCACCACATCTGCAGTTGCTCCCTCCACTGAACCTCTCAAAGTCATGTATGAGGGTAGACTGGAATCAACTTCTTCCAAATCCCTGTCAATGCTGGTATTTTAACTTTCTCCCTTAAATCACAAATGTGTTTTGTTTTAAAGAGAGAGAGAGTTAATTTTATTTTTTCATCTGGTTTTTGTTTTTTACTCCACTTAGTTGTGTATGTGGTGCTAGGGATCAAACCTGGGTCTTCATGCATGCCAGGCAAGCACTCTATCTCTGAGCCACCTCTCCAGACCCCCATCACAAATGCTGTTTTGTTTTTTTTTTAAATAATGTCCTAGTCAGGCTTTTATTACCACTACTTATTATAAATCTGATCTCGTTTTAAATGAATTTATACAGCTTTTTCTGGCTATCACTTAACCTCATTTGAATCTTTTTACTTGAATTTTTACCCTTACTCATTTTAGATGATTTTTTTTATTAGATGAATATGGAGCTACAACTGAGGGGGAAACACTGTCAAACAATCAAGAACAAATGTATATACACATAGTTATCAAAGGAAAATGCCATGTCATGGATGCCCCACTTGGGTTCCCCATGTTTCTGTTTCCCCTAGAAGACCCCTTGAGTTAGGTGGATATCTCGTGGAGGTCAGAGATCTCCTTCTGAGATGATTCCCCCAATATTCCCACCCTCCAGTCTCCTAGATATCCTTCCTAAGCCCTCCCCCCATCCTGTCCCCCACCCTACGCCTCCAGGTATCCTAGGCAATCATCCCCCTGTTTGCGTAAAGAATCATAAAATTTGAGGTTATTATCAGCTTAGCCATCTAGCATACTGCTTCCCGATGTATTCTAGCTATCACAAATGCTCTTGATGACATCTAGAATAGGGAATCCTCTTTAGAAGGTTTTCGACTTACTTTGACCAGCTCCATCAGAGGAATCACTACTTATGGCAGAAATAGCCTTCAATATGTATTTCTTAAATAACAAGATACAAAAGTAAAAATATTTCTTGATTCATGAGCTGCAGAATGGATGTTACATTAGCAGGCATGAAAACAATACTAATGTTATTATATAGATCCATCAGAGCTCTGGGTGACCAGGTGCATTGTCAATGAGCAGTAATATTTTTAAAGGAAACTTTTTTTTTCTAAGCAGATCTCAACAGTGAGCTTAAAATATTCAGGAGACCATGTTGTAGACAGATGTGCTGTCATCCAGGTTTTGTTGTTACGTTTAAAGAGCACAGACAGAGTTAGTATGATTCTTAAGGGCCCTAGGTTTTTTAGAATGATAAATGACCACTGGCTTTAACTTAAAGTCACCAGCTGCATTAGCCCCTAACATAAGAAGCAGCATGTTCTTTGAAGCTTTGAAACCAGCCATTAACTTCTCTCCTCTCTAGCTATGAAAGTCCTAGACTGCATCTTTTACCAATGTAAGGCTGTTTCAACTACAGTGAAAATTTGTTGTTTAGGGTAGCTACCTCCATCAGTTATCTAAGCTAGATCTTGGGATAACTCGCTGCAGCTTCTACATCAGCACTTGCTACTTCACCTTCTTCACCTTTCACTTGTATGTTATAGCAATGGCTTCTTTTTTTTTTTTTAAAGAGAGGAAAAGTGAGAGAGACAGAGAAAGAGAGAAACAACTTTATTTAGTTTTTCACATGGCCCTAGTTGCTCCAACACTCAGCTGTGTATGTGGTGCTGGGGTTCGAACCCGGGTCCTCGTGCTTGTCAGGCAAGCGCCGAAACCGCCGAGCCAACGCTCCAGCCCCTAGCAATGGCTTCTTAAACCTCATGAACCAACCTCTTCTAGATTCAAACTTTTCTTCTGCAGCTTCTCTCAGCCTTAAACAGAATTGGAGAGTTGGAGCCTTGCTCCATTGTGACTGATCTGAACTTCTGTCGAGACCACTAGAACTTTCTCCATGTCAGCAACAAGGCTGTTCTACTTTCTTATCATTCGTTTATTCAGGGGAGCAGCACTTTTAACTTCCTTCAAGAGCAGTTCCTTTGCATTCACAAATGGCTAATTCTGGAACAAGAGGCCTAACTTTTGGCCTGTTTCAGGTTTTGACACGCCTTCCTCACTAAGCTAATCATTTTCAGTTTTTGTTTTCAAGTGAGAAACATGCAACTCATCCTTTCACTTAAACACCCACTGTAGGGTTATTAACTGGCCTCCCAGTGCTGTATCTCCGGGACAGGGAAGCCCCAGGAGAGGGAGAAAGATGGGAAAATAGGTCAGCTGGTGGGACAGTCAGAATGTAGACAACATATCCATTCAGTTCACCGTCACATGGGCATGGCTCATGGTGCTACAAAATAATTATAATAGTAATATCAAAGATCACTGCAGATCACCATAATGGATATAATAACAATGAAAAAGCTTAAATATTGCAAGAATTACCAAAATGTGACACAGACATACAAAATGAACTAAGCCTTTGGAAAAATGGCACCAATACATTTGCTTGAGGTAGGGTTACCACAAACTTTGAGTTAGTATGAAAAGTATAAATGTGCACAGTTCAATAAAGGAAAATGCAATAAAATACAGAGGTATATCTGTATTCCCATTATTTCTTGTATTTCCTGAATAGTATTTTAATATTTGCCAAAAACTAGGGCTCTGGAGTATTAATCTAGGGTATTAATCTAGGCCCAGCATTTACTAGTAACATTCCAAGTTATTTAACCCCTCTGATCCTCAGTTTTAATAGTTGTAAAATGAATATTATATCATCTACCACGGAGTGCCGTTATAAAGATTAAATGTTATGAGGATTAAAGTGCTCAGAGCCATTCTTGGTTCTTAATAAGGTCTGACTAGTGATGGTAGTGGTAGCAGGAATATTTCTGACACAAGACAGATATCTCCTTAAAAGTAAGGTATTCTAAAAGCCTTAAGCGGAATGCATTAAAACAGTATTTACAGGGGCTGGAGTGGTGGCTCGGCAGTTACAGCGCTTGCCTGGCATGCTCAAGTACATGAGTTCAAACCCTAGCACACATACACAACAAAGTGTCCAAGCAACAACAAAAGCCATATGAAAAACTAAATAAAATAATAAAATTTATATTCTCTCTCTCTCTGTGTCCCCTTCTCTCTCTCAAAAAAAAAAAAAAAACAACAGCATTTACAGAAACATAAGATAGACATTTGGAGGAAGTAAAAAAGGAAGGAGAAAGACAAAAAAAAAAAAAAAAAAGAATTAGGAAAGACTTACCACCATTTTTGCCCACAGTTCGGAAGCATCTCCAGAAGGCCCGTAAAAATGATGCCCTGTTGTGGGGGGTGGCTTGGATGAAGCTGAATTCTCGAAAGAGAATGTGAGTTCCCTGGCATACACTGGTAAAACTGAAAAGACAAAAATTAGAAATCATCTTTAGATGGCATTCAGAAAGCTGGATTCAGAATGAAAATTCAAGACTATCCAGAACCACTGCCAAAGGCAAAAGGGTAGGGTCTATTTTTTTCCCCAACAAAACTCTGAGCTATAGATTAGAACAAGTCCTTCTATAGGGCAGTCTTTTCATATAACCATATCCCTCTGAAAACTCTTGAGTCTATTTCCTCTGAGTGTTTCTCGCCTCCAACACATACACAACAAGGATGTTTTAATCAGTTGCTAGAGAATCTCATAAAGAGGAAACTCTTTGGTCTTTACCTGTACGGCATTGGCACTCATCTTTTTGGAGAATACTTCTACCTCTATCCCATTTGGAATTATGCTTCCCTAAAGATATTCCTTCCGTATTGTCCCTGATCTATACCAGCTGCATAAGGATGACATGGCTACGGGGGTATAGCTAGATTGTCTGTTCTAGCATTGCTGTATACCTCCCTGACAGCAGCCTGAGACAAATCACATGTGCCAAAGGACAGGAAAAGTTCCAAACAGTACACTAAAGGCAAGTAGGAAGAATAAGGGTAGAAAGTGGCCCCTAACTACAGTATGAAGCAAAACCTCAGGGCTCAAGTGAGTCACTGTTTAAACTAGGCCAGGGAAGGGAAAAAATACACTCCATTGCCTTTGGGTTCCCTGCCAAAGAAATAAAGGCTGTAGAGTCTGGCGTAATTTAAAATGGAAATTCCATAGAAGAAAAGGCAATTATTCAGTAATCATCCCTACCAAGGACTGAAAACAGGTTCCAGAAAGGTCCAAATTCCCTGATAAGTAAATCACGGGTGGAAAACACATTAATGTTTGTGGAGAAGCAGACATTGAGCTGAAGATGGCAAGCAATGCAGGGAACGGTGATAATTCCAAGTGCCAGTTTTCATCTGTTGACCATCTCAAGGGGGTAGGGATCTGAATCTCTAACGTGAATAGGAAAAAAAATTCAGAAGTCATCTATTCTCCCAGACCAACTTTAGGGAAAAATGTTTATTATCTTTAACAAAGAGTATGCTATCATTTGGGATAAAATCAGCCTCTTCCTATTAATATTAATAGTGTTGCAATGAAAAAGCAAATTATGTACTAATCTTTTCTCATGGAAAACTAGCATAGAAATCCACTTTAAAGACATTATGAGGAAGTACAAGAACAACATCTGGTAAAGGGCTACGTTAGAAGAGAGGTCTTTAAAAAGCTGTGCAGTTTATATCCATGCCATTGTTGTCTTACACAAGGAAAATGAAAAATAAAACTAATGAGCTGTTCCAGGTAAATGGGGCAAGCTACATTTCCAGCAAACGAAGCCTGAAAGGATAACACCGTAAACTAAATTTATGAAGCAATCCTGCAAAGAATTAGTCCCAAAATGTGCTTCATCCCCTAAGGGAAAAAGCTGGGTTTAGGTCATGGTCCTAACCATTAGTTCCTTTACTGCTTTATAGTGAAATTATATGCTTCATATAGCTTTTAAAGACCATCTCAAATGTCACATTCTGCATGAAACCTTTTCCCGATCTTATCTCCAACCCAACTCCGCTTACATCTACCTCACTTGTAATTCTCTAAAAATGCTATTTGCTTTTTTTTGTTTTAAAGTTATTGGACTTCTTTCTCCTACTAGACTACAAATTCAAGGAGTAAACAATTAGGTTGTATTCATCTTTGTCTCTACCATGTTATTTAACACAAAGATATTCCATAAATGCTTGTAATAGTTGATTTTGAAAGATAAGAAAAAATTAGTAACATCAGACACAATCTTTGCAGTTATCCATGCTGGAATACTGAAAGTCTACATTTTGTAATTAAAAAAAAAAAAGTCTAGCCTTTGATCTGGTATTTGTATAGTAAGGTTGCAATATTGGCCCTCTTTTCTTAAATTTATTCTTCCATCTGGCCTTTGTTTCTCTGACACTTAGTTGTGTATGTGGTCCTGGGGTTTGAACCTGGGTCCTCATGCATGCCACGCAAGCATTCCAACCACTGAACCACCACTCCAGACTGACTGGGCTTCTTTTGATTAATATTTTCCCGGTATATCATTTACTATGCCTTTAATTTTAACTTTTCTAGATCATCTTGTTTTAGATACGCCCCTCATAAATAGTCTATAGCTTGGGGCTAGATCGATGGCTCAGCAGTTGGAGCACTTGCCTGGCATGTGCGAGGACCCAGGTTCAAACCCCAGCACCACATACACAACGAATTGTCAGAGCATCCAAAGCCACATGAAAAATTAAATAAAATTCACTCTCTCTTTCAATGTCTCTCTCTCTCTCTCTTTTTTTTTTTAAAGAGAGAGGGACAGTGAGAGAGACAGAGAAGGAGAGAAATAACTTTATTGAGCTTTTCACATGGCCTTCGTTGTTCCAACACTTAGTTGTGTACGTGGTGCTGGGGTTTGAACCCGGGTCCTTGTGCTTGCCAGGCAAGCGCCGAAACCGCTGAGCCACCGCTCCAGCCCTCTCTCTCTCTTTTTAAAAAATAGCATATAGCTTGATTTTGTTTCTCTACCCAACCTTATAGTCTCTATATAGTAATGATGACTTTTTAATGTATTTAATTAATATCTGGCATTTATTTTGCCCTTCCCATGAACAATTTTTCTTCGCTTTTTTCCCTCTTTTCCTGCTTTCATTCTGTTGGTAAAGTTTTATGTTTTTTTTTTTTTTTAATTCTGTCTACTCCCTTTGTTAGTATAGAAGTTACAGACAGAATCTGTAATCTTTCATACCATGGAATTCTACTCAGCAATTAGAAACAATGATACTGCAGCCTTTGAGGGTAAATGGATGGCAGTGGAAGAAACCATGTTGAGTGAAGTTGGCCTAACACAGTCAAGGGTTGAACGTCTTCACTCATCTGTGGCAGCTGGAGCTAGACTCAGGCCTGTGTCAAAGGTTGTCAATCTCATGTATTAGACCCAGCAAAGGTGTAGTAACACATAACCAAGGGCAAACATAGATACTATCGGGAAGGAAGGGAAAGGGGGCAGGTGGGGAGGGGAAAGAATGGGAGAATAGGGTGGGATCTAGGGTGTAAATCTAATTTAAGAATATATACATACCATGTTGTTACTTTGGATGCATTTTTTTATTGTATAATAACAAATTTCTTAATAAAAATTTCTTAAAAAATTTCTTAATAAAAAACAAAAAGAATCTGTAATATTTTAATATTTTCTTAAAAATTTAACATTTATCTACATATTTTTCTAGAATATTTAAAGTTACTCATTATCACTCTAAAACAGGATCAAAATACACTTTAAATAGCTATTACCATCTTCTCATTTTCTATCAGCTTTCAGAATTTTACATTTTTTATTGGAAAACTTTTTTAATATAGTAAAATATACATAATTTTCATCATTTTAGCCATTTGTCGGTATGTGGCATTAAAAATATTCACAATGTTTTAGAAATGTTTTGGGAAAGAGAGGGGAGGGATAAGGGTGGGTAATTGGGGGCACTCTTGGGGGTAAATCTAATCTTCATAATCTATATTCATATGATATTATTTTGTTAAAAACATATGATTGTTCAACAAATAAATTTCTCAATAAAATAAATAAATAAATAAAAATATTCACAATGCTGTGCAACCATCACTACTATCTATACCTAAAACTTTTCATCATTTCCAACAAAAACCATGTATCTATTAGACAGTAAATAATGTCCTTTTCCTCCCTCCCACTAGATTTGGTAACCTCTATTTTACTTTCTGTCTCTGTAAATCTGCCTATTCTAGATGCCTCACATAAGCAGAATCTTATAATATTTGTCCTTCTGTGTCTGACTTATTTCACCAAGGAAAAAGTTTTTTAGGGTCCACACACTTTTTGGCATATATTATAATCTATTTTCAAGAATTAATAATATTCCACTATACGTATATACTACATTTTTTTTATCCATTCATCTGTTGATGGACATTTGGGCTATTTCATCTTTGGCTATTATGAATAAAGCTGCTTTCATTGGGATATAAATATTTGTTCTAGTTTCTGCTTTCAATTCTTTTGGATATATACCTGGGGTGCAGTTGCTGGGTCATATGGTAGTTCTGTGTTTAACCTTTTGAGAAGCCACCAAACTGTTTTCATTTACCAGCCATGCATGAGGGATCCCATGTCTCTAAATCCTTACCAACACATGTTCTTTTAGCCAACCTAGTCGGTATGACAGTATCTCATTGTTTTGAGTTGAATTTCCCCAATGACTAAAGATGTTGATTGAGCATCTTTTCCTGTGCTTATTGGCCACTTATAAATCTTTGGAGAAATGTCTATTCAAGCCATCCTCCTTCCCCTCACCACCCCATAGCAACTCAAACTCCTTGGTGCTGGGGATCTAACCAAATACCTTATGCATGTTAGGCAAACTCTACCACTGAGCTAGAGACCTACCTCTGGTCATTTTTCAGTTAGGTTTTTTATTTTGTTGTTACTGAGTTGTAGGAGTTATTTATATATTCTGCAATTATTTTTTCCTATTCCACAAGTTGTCCTCTCATTTCTTTTTTATTTTTTTGGTAATGTTAGGGATTAGACCTAGGACCTGGCACATGTTAGGCAAGCACTTTACCATGAAGCTACATCCCCAGTTCTTTTTATTTTATTTTATTTTTATTTTGAGACAGGATCTCACTAAGATACCAAGGCTGGCCACAAACTTCTGATCCTCCTGTCTCACTCTCCTGGGTACCTGGGGATTAAAGGTGTGTGCCATCATGACTGGCGTGAATTGTGATTTCTTAATATCATCATAAAGCTATTGCTGTTTCAGCAAAAGCCTATGATTGGCAAATGCTCTGTTTTCATCTGCCTGAAAATATCTATTTTCCTTCAGGAGAGAGCTATATATATTCAGTATATTCAGTAGAGAATTCTGGGTTATCATTTATCTTTCCTTAGCACTTTCAAGAAACTACTCCATTATTTGGCACCTATCATTTTTACCAAGTCCACAATTTGTTAAACTCCTGCCTTTCCTTTGAGTTAATCACTCTTAATTCATATAAGCTATTTTATTATTAGTAGCCTGTAGATTCAACCATGAAGATTTATTTTGACCTTGATCAGTACTTTAATCTGATTTTTTTTTTCTTTTTGGAGAATTCTGGAAAATTCTTAGCTATTATCTTTTTAAATATTGCTTCTTTGCCATTCTGTCATTTTCTTTTATCTCCTATTAGATATGTATTATAGCATCTGAAGTGGTGGCTCAGTGTTACAGCTCTTGCCTGACATGCATAAGGACATGAGTTTGAACCCTAGCACCACGTACACAATGAATTGTTGGAGCAATGAAAGCCACATGAAAAACTAAATAAAACTGATTCTCTCTCTTTCTCAGTCCCTATTTCTCTTAAAAAAAAAAAAAGATATACATTATAGCTTCTCAGTGTCTGTTACCTGTCTTATGGTTTTTAATCTTTGTGCTATATTTAGTATCTTCCAAACTAATTCTGTATTGTGTTATTTCCAATCTGATTCTATTCTATTGAGTTTTTTATAATTTAGGAAATTTAAAATTTTTTCCAGAATGTGTCCTTTAAAGGACATAAGGCTTTTGCTTCATTTTGCAAGTTTTTGTCTCCCAATTTTCTGTTCTTTTAAAATAACTACCATTCCTTTCTTTATCTCATTAAGGATCCTATATGTATTTATTGGATTTACTGCCTGCCTGGCTTTCTTAGAATTAGTTTCCTTTATATATTTTAGAATTTCAATGTGCAGGCTTACTTAAGTGGGAGACTTTCACTCTCTCCTGGGGACAAACCACAGTCCAGTATGTTCAGTACCAGTTATTATACTGGATGACTTAAGACTCTACTCCTGGGCTGGAGTAGTGGCTCAGTAGTACAGCACTTGCCTGGTATGCTTGAAGACCTAGGTTTGAACTCCAGCATCACATACACAACTAATTGTCAGAAAAAAACAAAATAAAATTGATTCTCTCTTAAAAAAAAAAGACTCCATTCCTGATGATATTGATATTGGCAATATCAAAAAGATTGTCACTGAACCCCTGAGTAGCTCAGATCACTAAGTTTTGGCTGTAAGACTATCTGCTTATATACTCCAAGCTTTATGTGAGCTATTTTCCAGGGACTCATCATAACATTTTTTTTTTAGACTCGCTTCGAAAGGCAGAGAGTAGAGGCTTGATACAGTGTCCTGCACTGTGTGACCTCTCTAGTGTCCACCATTTCACAAGAAATGAGTTCTTAGTTACCTATGTCTCCTTTTGAACCCAGAATGTAGGAGGCCTATGATTTACCCATTTATGGCACTGTGGTATTATTTAGTTTTTGGTTCATAGAAGAATTTATATTGGTTTTACACATGACTATCTTCCTTAAATTTTCTCTTTAGAAAATGTTATATATCATTACCATGTGTCTGGAATGAATCAGAGGTCAACACTGCAAGCCATTATGATCAGAAATCCAAAACAAGCTTTCTTCCTTCCAAACCCTAAAAGTGCATATTCATGCTATTTTTTCTTTCTATTTAGCTAAACTAAAAAGTTCTTTAATAGACATCAATCTTTCCTCTAAAATAAAAAAGTTCCTAAAATATCTTAAAGGCCACATAAAGCATATCATAAACCTGCCTTAAACAGCTTTCTTTAAAAGCAAGTCAGGTGTGATGGCTTTCAACAGGTTAGAATCCTTTACCATCAATATTTATTTTGATCCCAGATTTGGCCATGGAAGCTCTTCAAGATGACTTCCAGGTCCTTTCAACATGTGTCAGTCAGCTTTTTGCTGCTGTGACCAAAATACCTGACAAGAACAACTTGGAGAAGGAAAAGTTTATTTTGTTATGGTTTCAGAGTCCATAGGCAGCAGACAGACTTCATTGATTTGGGCCTGATGTACAACAGAACATCATGGTAGAAGGGTGTGGCAGAGGAAAGCTGCTCAGTTCATGGCAGTCAGGAATCAGAAAGAGTAAGGAGTCAAAGACAAAATATATTCTCTAAGAACACACCCCCAGTGATCTACTTTCTCCAGCCATGTTCACCTGCCGGCAGTTACCACCAGTAATCCAAGAACAGCGTTTAGAAACCAAGATCTAGGTTAACTGCTGGAAATATTTATTGCTCCATTTGTGTGTCACTATTTCTAGACTTTCTTATAACACAGGGTTAAAAAGTAGATTAAGAACTACCCATTCAATGCATGAGTTCTTCTGGGGGAAACTGCAACAGGTAAAACCCAAGGTGGTCATCCATGTTTTGGCTTTTCCCCTGGATAACAATGTTTATATCCATTCATTGCTAATGTTTTGATAATGTTTCCCCCTCAACTGTATTTCTATATATTTCTAATTTAAAAAAAAAGAAAGAAAAAAAAAGTAGATTAAGCTGGTCAGGTATGGTGGCAAGCCTATAGTCCCAGCTACTTGGAAGGCTGAGGCAAGAAGATCACTTGAGCCCAGAAGTTTAAGACCAGCCTGGGTAGCAGAGAAAGACATGGTCTGGAAGTAAAGTAAAAGGAAGGAAAGGAAAGAAAGAAATTAAGATTTATGTATACACATACTGCATATACATTCATACAGACTCATTTCTATACATACAGCTATCTAAATATATTAAAATCGACAAGTTCACAGTGATTCAATTCTAGTTCAACACTACTGGGTACATTCAATCTTTACCCTTTCTATACTGCAACTTCCTTTTTTTCCTACAGTAAAAAATCTGCTTCCTATTATCTGTATTTACTTATTTGCTTAATCCTAAAAAGTACAGACATTTGTAATCATGTTAAGCTCATGGAGGTTTACATAGAAAAAGTTATATGAATTCCTTAAAGAGTGTTTTTCTCCTGAAAAACTAAAGATATAAATTCTAAGAATTTGCTTATGACACCAATTTCACATAGACAACTTACTATAAGCTAATATGGACTTCAATTATATTAGTCAAGTAGCCAATAGCTCAAAGACTACCAAAGAAATGATTAAATATAAATTTAACCAGAGTAGATCTATATAAATAGCTATACCCAAGGGCTGGAGTGATAGCTCACTGGTTTGACCCAAGTTCAAACTCCAGTACCACATACACAATTAAGTGTTAGGGCAGAGAAAACCAAATGAAAAACTAAATAAAGTTGATTCTCTCTTTCTCTCTCTCTCTTTAAAAAAATCCCAAATAAATAGCTATTCCCATTCCATGTATAGATGTAATAAAAGAAGAAGTGAATTAAAATATTATAACTCATTTTTAATGTGCTGAGAGGCAAATGTTCAAAACTTCTACAGTGTTCTTTGCTCTTCCTCAAACTGAAAATGGTCAATGAGTCTTCATTTACACAGCTCTGGGTTGCAGCAATTCAGTCTCTGCAGGCCATTCTTGTTTTAGTCAGCTTTTTTTGTTGCTATGACCAAAACAACCAGCAAGAACAATTAGAAGGAGGAAAAGATTATTTTGGGACTTATGGTTTCAGAGGTTACAGGCCAGAGAAGGCTGGCTCCATTCTTCCGAGCTTAAGGTGAGGAAGAACATGGTAGTGGAAGAGTGTGGTGGAGGAGGGTAGCTCAGGGCATTGCAATCAGGAAGTGGGGGGGGGGGAGGCTTCACTTGCCAGATACAAAATATATACCCCAGAGATATGCCCCCAATGACCCACCTCCTCTAACCATACTCTATTTGCCTTCAGTTGCCACCCAGTTAATTCCCTCAGGGGATTAATTCACTGATTGGGTCAAGGCTCTCATAACCCAGTCATTTCACCTCATCCTTCTTGCATTGTCTTACACATAAGTTTTTTGGGGACAACTCACATTCAAACCATAATAATTCTCTTATCTTTTTTTTCCCTCTAAAATCAGGCCAGCTAATTAGACTATCATCTGTTAGAATTAAGATTGTCTTCAGGGGCTGGAGCAGTGGCTCAGCGGTTTCGGCGCTTGCCTGGAAAGCACGAGGACCCGAGTTCAAACCCCAGCACCATGTACACAACTGAGTGTTGGAGCAACTAAGGCCATGTGAAAAATTAAATAAAATTATTAAAAAAAAAAAAGATTGTCTTCTGCTGTTATTTTTTTTTTAGAGAGAGAGAGAGAGAGAGAATCAATTTTATTTAGTTTTTCATTGCTCTGACACTTAGTTGTGTATGTGGTGCTGAGGTTTGAACCTGGGTCCTCAAGCATGCCAGACAAGCACTGTAACCACTGAGCCACTGCTCTAGCCCCTCTTCTGCTGTTTTGAGATGAACTTTTTTCAAAGAAACCCTAAGTAGATCTACCAAGAAGCAAAATATAAGAACAAATCACATCCAACTATGCAGCACAAATTGACCATGCCTAGGTGACACAGAGAATATCCATCAAGCCTCTGGAAAACATTTAAGATTAAAGACCCAAAACATCTTGGGAAGGATCATGATTTATTTTATTTTAACTTATTATTGTGGTACTTGGGATTGAACCCAGGGTACTTTACCACTATGTTATGTATCCAGCTCTTTTAAAATTTTTCTTTTTGAGATAGGGTCTTGCTAAGCTGCCAAAGCTGGCCTAAAACTTGTGATCCTCCTGTCTCAGCCTCCCAAGTCTCTGGGATTACCGGTTTGTGTGACTGTGCAAAGAAAATATCATGATTGATATTTCTTTAAACAGAAGGAAAATGAGATTCCATATTGGTATGAGAGGTACTTTTATGGAGTATTTTCCACTAATAGGTTGTCAAACTGGAACTTTATTCTCCAAATAGTTAGCAAACCCTAAAGATATATTTCTATAACATAATTTAGTCTCCTGAACTAACAAATCTCTGGATTTGTTCTCTCCTTCTTTGTGAAATCTGGATAAAGCCTGAAGCTCTTAAATGTTTTCTTTCCACTGATTGCTATAGAATTTGGTAGTGCTGGGGCTGGAACTGTGGCTCAGCGGTTATAGTGCTTGCCCGGCATGTGCGAGGACCCGGGTTCGATCCCTAAACCACATACACAAATAAGTGTCTGAGCAACAAAAATCAGATGAAAAACTAAATAAAATTGATTCTCTTTCGCTCTCTCACTGTTCCTCTCTCTTAAAAAAAAATTTGTCAGTGCTAACTTGATGAGAGAAATCAGTGGGACAGGCAGAACACTGAAGCTGTTTAAACAACATGCTTGAACAGGAGTTGTTTCACACCAGCTTCTTATCTAGGGCTATAAAGAAGTTTCCACACAGGTTAATGCAGCATTTCTAAGAACTTTCTGCTTCATTATTGTGCTTTGTTATCCAGTATGTTGTTCAAACCTACAATAGGAAAAAGTTAACAATATGATCCTGTGTTCAGAGAGAAATTTGACAAATTTGTTTTGCGTTCGTGTGTGCGCGCATGTTTGTGTGACACTGGGCACTGAACTGAGGATGCTCTATACTACTGAGCTACATACTCAGCCCTTTTTATTTTTTGAGACAAGGTCTCACTAAGCTGCCAAGGCCAGCCTGGAACTTGTAATCCTCCTATCTCAGCCTCCCACATTATGTGGTTTTAGTACATGGTATATTTGGAAGGCACCACTAACTATACCATCAATACTGCTTAATACTTGGTATATTCTGAATGGGCTTCTACCCACTGAGATACATTAGGTGAACTGCTGAGTTCACTGACTATAGCTCTGTGCTGGCCATGATAAAATAAGTGTAAGTGGTATAAGAAAATAAGACCTGCTATGCTACTGGAGAGTGCTCTGTTTTCTTCACCTTCTCATTGCCAATACTGACTCAATTACAATTAGATTATCCAAGATCTTTGGCATCTAAAAAATATTTTAATTTTAGAAAGAAATATAGCAAGGACTAATCAATCTTTACACACTGTCTAGGAAAAGGTGAACCAATTTGTGAGAACTGAGCTGCCATTGTAGTAAATGAAATTTCTGCAACAAACAAATAACCCCCCCAATATATGGTTTTATCAGTTTATTCTAGTGCAGCACTGGTATTTCATACCAAGATTTTTTTTCTGCCTAAATAATCCTTGGTAGCAAAGCTAGTATTCAGACCATGACATCAGTGAGATCATATTTTACTGCATGATAAAGAGAAAAACTCAGGAGACAGCTCTGAGGTCCCAAGAACTATGAAAAGCTTCTCAATGGGAAGCATATATAATATTGCAGTTACTTTCCTTGGTCACTTCACCAACTGCTTTTCTGTCACCAGATCACATAAAGACTCTTCCTAAAATAGAAGTAGAACAGAGTACTTGTCCCAAGCAGGGATGTTGCTAAGGGGAGAGGATAATATTTTCAGACAGGTTGATCACCAAGCAAATTCTCCCCAAGAAGAATAAGCAAAGGACCTAGTTCTCACATACTGCTTCTCTGAAAGTAAACTGTTCTCCATTGAATCTTTGTTTATAGTTCTGTTAAAATCCTGCCAGAGCTTAAAAGAATGCTTCAAACTCCTTTTTGAAGTCCTCTAACTTTAAAACGTATTGCTGAAGGCTTGAAATACTGTGGCAAATTCCAAATTGCCTAGCTACCACATCAGTTTCTTACCCATTGAGTATCAGTGGAAAAGCAAGATGATTCAATATCATCTGCTTCCCGCTTGCAGCTTTAAGTATGAAAGAGCATCTCTTATAA
>PVKS010023309.1:0-32545 GCA_004027875.1 Aplodontia rufa
CTAGATGAACAGATCCAAAAACTCTGGGATGTATGTTTGTGTGTGTGTGTGTATATGCACATGTGTGTGTATATATACATAATATGTATAATAGAGTTCTGTTCACCTATTGTGGCCTTTGAAGGTAAATGGATGGCAATGGAAGAAATGCTGAGTGAATTTAGCCAAACGTAGAAAGTCAAGGGCCAGATGTTTTCCCTCATTTGTGGAGGCTGGAGCTATACCTAGGCTTGGATGAAAGGTAGTAAAATCCATGTATTAGCTTCTCCAAAAGCATAGCAACATATAATCTAGGGGAACCATATACATGTATGTGGGGGTTGGGGGAGAGAGCAGGAGGGTGGATAGGGACGAAACTAGGGAGACAATATTGTAGCATACTTCCCCTGAGAAGTCAAATAATAACGCAGTCTGAAAAGTTGCTTAATTCTGGAAAATTTACAATTATGTGTGTGTGTGTGTGTGTGTGTGTGTTCCAAGTAGACATGAGTTTTGGGGGACTCTCTTCAACCCATTACACTTGGTTTAACTTTTATTTTCCAATGGAGTAATTTTTATTTCAAATATTTCATGTTTGTGTAGAAAAAGCATTTGAGGATTGTAAAACATATTGTTAACCCTCCTCTGCTATGTGGTCATAAGACATTCAGGTCATTCAAACATCAGGTTTCTGAGCTAAAAGGAAGTTTATGTGATCCTACATGGTTCAGTTTGGTCATCCTGAGAAGTTGCCAAGACAGAAATACAAGAAATTTATTGGGGGGAATGCATTTGAAAGGTAAAGGGGTAAGGATGCAGGAATAAGCAGAAAATAGTGAACCTTGTAAAAAGCTGGGGAAAGGAGTTAGAATTAATGAAAACCTCAGACTTCAGCATAGCTTTGACAAAGTCTTAGAAAAACCAATAGGAATTCCCAGAATAAAGATTGTCCATTAGAAGAGTCTTGCAGTGGGCAGCAATGGCCTGGTTTAAATACCCACTATGTGTGATTAGTTATGTGCAGCCCAGGAAAAGTGCAGCCTCAGCATGAACCAGTACTGTTATGAATCCTAAAGTTAGTTGATGGGAATCAACTGACTACATGGTGAGGACAAAGGAAGTGTGCGGGGGGTGAGGGGAGAAAGAGAGTTTTCCTCAATTTCAATCAGGCTTATTCTTAATTTAAGCACCATAGACCATTCAGGTTTGGTGGCAAGCTTTGTTGTGAGTGTCCATGCTTACTTCCACCTGCTACCTACCACATGACTTATACATTTATTTTTCTTTCATGCTTTCTCTGTTCTCTCTAAAACTACATCCACCTCCTTTCTTCCTTTTTTCTTCTACTAGCAATATAGTAGGTAGTCCTGTGAGGACTGGCAATGCCATTTCATCCTTTTATTTGCTCAGGGGAGGGAGACTGGTAAAGCTGTACTCCTCAACCTTGGCTTTATATTAGAATCATCTGGGGAGCTTTAAAAATGTCCAATGCCAGGACACACCTGAGACCAAGTAAATCAGAATCCCTAGAGGATGGGAACAGGCATAAATATGTTTTAAGACTCTTCAGGTAGTCCAATGGGCAGGCAAGGTTAGAAGCACTATTGGAGAGGATCATAGCCCAGGGGCAAGAAAATGCACAGACTAAATTAATAAAAACACTCCAGCAGCAGTATATTTTTAAAATAGAGATATGTACTATTTCTCTTGCTTGATTTTTGAATTAGAAATAAGGGACACCAATTTTGTTCAATAAAGGCAGCAAGCACATAAAAGTAAAATTCTTTTCAAATATCCCCCAACCCGAATTATTTCAGAATCTACTATGCAACATATTCATAACTAAACTCTTCTATCCTTAAAATGGTTATTTTCTACTCTTCTGTGTGGAGGGGAAATTATTTTTCATTAATGAGATTTTTTATACCTTCAAGACAGTTTATTTCTATAATGATTTTTTTGTTGGAAAAGCTGAGCTTATAGTAGTTTTTCAAGCAACATTGGTCAGTTTTTAGATAGGACTTGTTTGTTCAGTTTTATACCATCCAACATAAGATTTTCTGCTACCAGAAAAGGTATAAATATTCATTGATCTTCATTCAGTTATTGGGTATCTATTGTGGGCCTGCTATGGAGTGGTCACTGTGTTAGACATTAGTCAAAGATGGATAAAAGAGATGGTACTATCAATGTGGAAATGGTTAATTTATGGAAGTTTCTTACAATGGGTATAGTTCTAACTTCTACATAGGTAAGTGTTATATTTAAAATCCTGGAAGATTTAGCATGATAATACTCTTAGGTATTTGTAGTAGTATTTATTGAAGTTGGTTTTTTTTTTTTTTTTGTACCAGAAATGTGAACCCACAGGTTCTTAACTGTTGAGCCACATCCTCAGCCCTTTTTGAGACAGGATCTCTCTAAGTTGCTTAGGGCCTCACTAAATAGCTGAGGCTGGTCTTGAACTTGTCAACCTCCTGCCTCAGCCTCCTGAGTTGCTGGGATTACCAGCATATGCCACCATGCCCAGCTACTTATTTGAATTTTTATTAAAAAATTACTATATATGCTTGTGTGTGTAACATATTTAAAAAACTAAAAGAATTCACAGAAGACAATGACTTTAAGAGTGAGCCAAATCAAACAGAAGGAGCCTTTCATACTTTTATATAACTTAAAAAAAAAGTCAGTGATGGTCTCTGCTGTTGACACTCACAAGTGGCTATAGCTATTTCAGTGAGTGAAATCCATGCTGTGGAGCCCTTCTGTAATCTCTATCCCTGACAGAATGTTGTGAGTGAGCCCATTGGACTGTAGTAGCTTGAGAAAAAGGCTGACTGACAGTCATGTGCTTATTATTTGGATTAATTACTAAAATTCTCTGGGTCTTTGCAGTGTGGGTGAGCAGGTCTTACATGGTAAATGCACTCTTAACATTCCAATCACCCAAAGCTGTTGGATATCTTCCATTTCAATAGACCAGTTCTGACCTTTCAGTTTGTTTAGTGTAGGAAACATTGTGGTTTCTGTTTCGTCAACTAAATAATCTGCCAGAACGTTTTCTAATCCCTCAAATTAAATCACTGAATCCAGAGTCTTCGCTCATAGGCCCATATAAATAAATTTGATCTGGTCCAATGTTATATTCATCCCACTGTTTCCCCACCTTTAATGTTAATTCTCACTGTACTTTCCAGATTTATGTCTTTATAAATTGAAAAATTATGCAGTTCTTTTGTTGAATAGAATATCTACTCTTGGGTTACACTTATGTCTCACCCTTTAGGGAGTGCTGGGAATTTTAGGTCTAAAAGCCAGAGTATGTAGGTTCTGAGGTGAATCAGCAATGCTTTTCAAGGCAACTACAGCAGGAGAGGGAATTATATGTTCTCTGGACAAAGAAGAGTGGAAGGTATGCTTCTATTGGTAGAATTTAGGAGTTTGATGTCCTCAGCTTCACTTTGAACTTCCCAAATGTCCCTCTTCTAATTATCAGGATTCCATTCCTTCCCAGTAAATGACTTCACTTTAACAGAAGGCAATGAAGTTGAGAATTCAGTTTGTATTTTATTCAGCCAATTATAGCATGAATCTCTGGGTTCAATTTTCATAAATCTCATCACCAAAGTTCCAAGAGATAAAGTTTTCTTTCAAGTCATGTCAGACAGTGTTTCAGGCCTTTTATATAGAGCTAGAGCTAGGAATTGGAACCCCAGAGCTCATCCTTCTCTTTCCCTACTTTCTCAAGATAACAACTAATTTCATGATATTCTTGGTTTGACTAAAATGTTCAAGGTATCAAATATCCAGAACCTTACTTTCTATAGATATTCAATTATCCAGTGGTAATGATTTATATATCTCTATTGCCCCATTACACTATGGACTACAGGTACCCTGTTTTCCACTGGAAATAGTCTTCAGTGCTTTGAATCAAATAAGATTAGAGAACCAATTACAGGTACTTCTGAAACAATTCAGGAAATGCATTCCAAAGTTCTATTACTCTAGAATTACTATATAGTCCAAAATCTGTATCAGAGCTCCACCAGCAAAATATTTGTTTGCTTATTGCAATGTATTGGCTTATGTGATTCGTTTATGAGATGAGAGTTGATGAAACATGATTTGTAGAGATGGGAATGGGAATGGACATAATTGAATGTATAGATGAAGAAAAAACATTAAAAAATTGTTTTAAAAATTGTCTTAAAAAGTGTAGTTGCTAAGTGCAATTTTAAAACTAGAGAAAAATACCAAGAAGAGAATAGAGATCACTTATAAATCTAACACCAAGAAATAATCAGTATTAGTAATTGATATACACCTAAGCTTATTTAGTGGATTATGCTATACATGTTGTTTTAACACAATTTAATATATCGTGATCATAATTTCAATAAAGATTCACTTCATTGTTTTTAAGTTGCGTAGAATTTCATGCTATAAATGTGTATCTCATTTAGTTTTTATTTCATTTAGTACCTGAATATTTGAGTAACTTTTCCTTTTTAGTGGAGTCTTTTAAACAATGAAAAAGAGAATAATGCAACAAACTCCAACTGCGTTTTTTTTTTTTTTTAGTGTGTGAAATAAAGAATTAACAGGTTTGTAGTGTATTAACCTGTACATTCTGAATAAGGCACTGGCCCTTGATTGGCTCCTGGAAGATAACCTATAAGCCTTTTGTACATCCTGCTTGATATTTTTATGCTTGGGACATTGGACCATGCCAAAGAGTTTATGTTAACTATATAATTTATGATAAATACCTATTTGTGTTCACTGGGCTCTGGGCTATGTGCTATCAGTTTGATGCCTGGGGTGTCAAGATGGAAACTTGATATTTAAGGTTGATTATGGAGGTACTCCTTGCCTATATGATCCTGGGTAACAAGGATTGGTTGAATGTCCCTTGTTACCAATTCTTTGAACATACTGTCACATACTGTGTTGAGACAGTTAAGCATTATTTATATGACTTTGCTGGAAAAGGACATCAGGAAGCATATCTGGTCTTTCCTAGATTCTACCCTATGTGCCTTTTATATTTGGTGATTTGGGTCTGTGTCTAAGCATAACCATGAGTATAACAGCATTTATGAGTCCTTCTTCCTTCTTGTGAGTCATTGAACCTAAGGGTAGTTTTAGGGATGACCTCCCATTTTGCAATAAAATGTTAGCATTTGCCATATATACTTCCATTTTTTTTGTTGTTGTTGTTGTTTAAAGAAATATTCTACAGAAAGAAGTGGATACTCCTGTATTTCCCCTCTGCAATTTCATTCCCATCCTTCTAGTTCTGAAGTTGCCACAATCCTGCAATTGTGAAATACTCTTATATATGTTCTTATATTTTTAAATTCATATCTGTGCATTTATAAATAATGTATTGCATTATTTTATATGTTTTTAACATAAATCTGATCATATTGTAACAAATGGTACAATATGAAATGCATCTAGAAGTCTCTAATTATGTGCATTAAAATTCATAACCACATTCATGCTGAGACGACATTTGCCTAGAAGTAGGGTTAGCTAGTAACAGTATGGGAAGAATACTAAAGTGGGCTCGTTTTTAGAAGGCGCAAGCTTCTCTGATAGACCATATTGGCTCAAGGATGCCCCTTGCTAACTTCCTTAGTACTGCACTGTAAACTAAGACATTTCCACCAGTTTTTTCTTCCTTCACTCTCTACTTCATAAGGGTCAGATGTACAACATAGTCGTCAGCTCTTGCAGCCTCGCCCAAGCTATAATCTTTTTTCCCTTATAAGTATTTTTCCTTCTTAAACCTGATAATTTCTTGCATATATAATTGATTTGGCATTGGATTCTCAAAGAATATAAACCAACCATGACAATTTGATTTAACTCTAGATGGTATTTTGGAAATTTATCCATGTTATTACATGTACTTTTAAGTCACCTATTTTAAGTGCTACATAGTATTGTTTTGTATAGATTTACCCAAACTCAATTATCCGTTTCCCCACTGTTTCCAATTCTTTATTTATTGTAAAATAATATCCTTGCATATGTCTTTAGTTGCTCATGTGCAAAGGCCTCATTGGTTCCCATCAAAGTTTTATGCATCTTTTTTACTAGGTTTTGCAACTTGGTTTACATGGTATCAGTTTTATTCCTGATGGTCATGTATGAAAATTTTCATCTTTTCCAAATATTTGCCAACACTGTCATTTTTAGACTTAAGATTGTTTTTGCTTTTCTCATGGGTATGAGATACACTCTCTTGTTTTAACTGGTACTTCCTTAATTAATCTGGAGTTAACATCTTCTCATAGAGTTACTCACAGTTTAGATTCATTTTGATTTTCTCTTCAGAAAGAGAAAATCATTGTCTTTACCCTGTTGACTTATAGGAATAATATATATATTGTTTGGATATCAGTCATTAGTTAATTACATTCCAACCCATGGTTATTATGTTCCATGGTTTTTTATTTTCATGCTGTTTCTTCATGAACAGAAATTAAGAATTTTAATGTGTCAAATTTATACCTTCTTTCCTTTATTATTTATGATCTGCGTCTTGCTTAAGAAATTCTTTTTTTGACTGAGGGCATAAAATATTCTACTTTTATATGCTTTTTCTTCTCTGCACCTAATTCCTTTATCTATTTGGCATTTGTTTTTATATGTGGTGTGATGGACCAATGGCTATTTTCATGTGGATTATCAATGTTTCAGTATCCCACTAATTTAACCCTACCTCTAACAAATTTGTATAAACATATTAGTCTGTATACTGGCTTTCAGTTGTATTATAATGGTTTCTGAACTAACGCTACATGTTTTAATTACTCTAATTATTCCATGACCAATTTTCACATCTTTAGGGTGAATTTTACTTCTTATACTTTTTATTCAAAATTGTCCTGCTTTTTTCCAAGCCTTAAATTTTCTGCATAAATTTTAAGATTACTTATTTGAGCTCTATAAAAATACCCCTACTAGATTTTTAATGGAATTGCTTTGAATTTATATATGAATTGGTGGATAACTTTATTTTTATATCAAATCTTCTATTTACTAGACAAGCTGCATATGTCCATTCGTTATCTTTTTAATATACTTCAATACAATGAAGAAAGGTTTGTCTTGTTAGATGTATTCTTCCATATCTTAAAATATTTAATAGGATTATTAATTGAGCTGGGGAAAAGGAATACTATTGATTTATATTTTTATCTTGTATCCAGCCATTTTGTTAAACTGTTAGTTTTTTTTTTTTTAAGAGAGGGAGAGTGAAAAAGAGAGTATCAATTTTATTTAGTTTTTCATATGGCTTTTCTTGCTCTCACATTTCATTGTGTACATAGTGCTGGGGTTCAAACTTCTATCCTAATCATTAAATCTCTCTTTAACCTTTTTGTAGTTGTTAGGATTTCCAGTATAAAGTTGAATAGATGTGGTGAGAAGAGGTCAAGGAAACATCCTTGTCCTAATCCTGACTTTACTGGTAATGTTTCTAACATTTCATCAGTAATATGGTATTTGTAGCAGGCTTTTGGTATAGATCCTTTCTCTCTTTTAGGAGATGTTCCATTCCTATTGTGCTCATGTATTTTTTTTAGATAAATAGGGTTTAGTGTTAGCAAATGCTTTTTCTGTATCCATTTAGATAATGACTTGATTTTATCATGTTATAAATTATATTAACATATTTTAAATTTCATTTAGTTTTTATCAGTTATAGATGTACATATTTCAAAGCATCAAAGAGTTCTAGAAGACCTACTCTAAAACCAGCAAAACAAATTGCTGTATGTGTTCACTCCTTATCTCCCATTCACAAAGACATCCAATTTTAGCTTTTCCAGTGACTCTATTCATATTTCCTGCCCTATGTCTTAATAATATTTCTATATTGCTATAACTTTACTTTTCTGATTTTTTGATTATCTGTTATAATCCTACTAAGGAAGATGGTAGCGCTCTCATATCCCATCCTTCCTTAAAATTCTTCTAATCCTTTTTCTTTCCTATATTGTCCTTTTTGTCAGATTAAGTATTCAATATTTTCATTATTGTGATTATGAAAATACTATTCTTGGTTGAGCTACATAGCATACTATGATTAATATTCTTTTCCTGCACATTTTTTTCCAGAGCTCACACATCTTTTTAATACTTAATCTGTATATATTTATCACTAATTCAGCCCCATTCCCATCTCTGTCTATTCTGATAGAACATTCTTTCTTGAAGAAATGTCTGTGAAGCTTCCTGACTTGTTCAAACCTCTGCTGGATGCTCTCTGTGCTTAGGATACTGTTTTCATCTTGAAATTGCTATCCTTATTCAAGAGATTCTCTTTACTTTTCTCTTGAGTCAGGTATCCTGTCCTTTCCCACATCTTCTCTTTCCTTGTTTTATTCTCTAACAGTGGTTGAGCATACTTTTTGGTAACTTCCTGAGAAAGGGAACTAGGGACATAATTCATATTTTAGAACATGCATGGCTAAAATGTCTACATACTACTCTTACATTAACTGAAAACTTGACTAAAGCTGGAGTTCGATGACTTTGTTCCATTGTTTTCTGGAATCCAATGCTGCTGTGGAAAACTCACGCTAAGTCTTGATGCTTTACAGTTGATCTGTGCTCACTATCACAAAAGTGTATAGGATTTTATTGTTGCCAGTATTCTAAAATTTCCTGATGGTATGTCTTACAGTTGAATTCCTTTCCCACACACCCCATTTTGCTAGATACTAAGAGAGTTGTTTCATCCAGAAACTTCTGTCCATTAGCTGTGGAAAATTTTCTTGAATAATTTCATTGTTGATTTAATTATTCTCTTGTCCTTGTTCTTTCTTTCTAAATTTCCTTTTATTTGAATATTGGTTTCCTGATCCAGTCCTCTAATTTTTTTAAGAGAGAGAATTTTATTTTTTTTTTCTGTGTGTGTTTTTTTGTTTGTTGGTTTTTCTGATACTTAGATGTGTATATGGTGCTGGGGTTTGAATCCAGGACCTTGTGGATGCCAGGAAAGCACGTTACTGCTGATTCACCACTCTAGCCCCCTCTATCTTTTCTTTTCAGTTTGCAATTTGTTTTTGCTCTAGTTTTTCAAAAATATTCTCATTTCATCTTCCAAAACTCCAATTAGGTTCTTAATTTTTCCTCATAATATTAAAAAATTTCAAGTTAAAAATTATCTGAACATTTCTTCTCTAAATAGCACCATTTCTCTGTGAATCTCTCTGTAACAGTTTCTTTTCTTCAAAGTTGTTTTTTTCCCTTCATTTGATTTGATTTCTTTTCTGTTAGAAGCTTTCTTAACATACTGGCTCATCCTCAACTTTCTCTTCATGTTGAACAATGAAATAGTAAAAAGCTACTGAGAGGGTATGTCCATATGATTGAAAAGTGTGCCCACAGAAAAACTTGTACACAATGTTCATAACCTTATTCATAATAAGTTCAGCTGGGAAGAGTCTCCACGCTAGATGTCAGATATGAATGCACCCCCCTATGGTACACACTGATCTAGGTGGCAAAATCTCAGAACCTTCCCAAACTCTCCCTTTTTTTAGTTTTATATTTTGTTATTATTATTGTTTCATATTTTCAACTTTTTAAAATTTTTAATGTTTTTTATGCTTTTTATCTCTATTACTGAAATTGGTGTTCTTGGATGTCTGTTTTTTTTGTTGTTGTTGTTCGTTTGTTTGTATAGGTGATTGGTCTCTACTGTCACTGTGTCTTCTCGAGCTCAACTGCTGTCTCCCTAGTGTTGGAGTCTGAACTGGGGAAAACTTCATGATAGCAACCTAGCCCTCAGTCTCTTTAGGTCAAAGAAAACCACGCTCCATACTAACCTCTACTTCCTTGTATTCTGGCAATCCTTAAACTATATGCAGTTCTCTCTCATCTTCACCCAAAGTCTTTACCCCACTTGCAGCCCATTTCTATCTTTTCCTTAATCTTAATTGAATAGCCTACACCATGCTAATACCTTGTGACTGTGTTTGCTAAGTCATGAATTCCACACTACCTCCCTATATCACTTCCTTGGCTGTCTAGACATCAGTTCTCCCCACCTACAGAGGAAAAGGTCATTCTTGAAAACAGGTATTTGCTTGCTATCTTAATATATTGTGGGAGCTCTCATGGAAGAAAAATTGCTCCTATAGGTACTAATCATCATTATAACTATTTTAGTTGAAACTGTCTAGTATATTCATCTGAAGGCTCACAACTCTTCACTGACTGGACTGCCAACTATTGATCTGTGCTTTGCAAAGTGCACCCCATCCCAACGAAAAAAAGATATAAGAAGCCCCAATAACCCCTACAAGAGTAATACTCACTATTGGTCTTCAAGCCACACCCCCTGTATCTGAAAAGGAGGAAAAGGGGGAAATGAATCCCCTCCTCAGCCTCACAGCTCCCCATCCAAGGACTCCATGGTCGGGGTTCTAGATGAAAACCTAGAAAAATGTATCAACATTATGATTAGTAATTCAATCAAAGAGTTGAAAGAAAAATTAAGGAAAGAATCAAAGATCAGTTTTAAGTGTTGAGAGAGAACTTATATAAGGAAATAAGGGAACAGTTCCATGAGATGAAAGACCATATTTATAAAGAATTAGACACCCTGAAAAGAGATGTAGCACAGCTATTAGAATTGAAAAATACTGTCACCAAATCAAATGTTCATTGGAAGATACTAGTACCAGAGTAAACGACAGACAATAGAACCTCAGCTCTTGAAGAATGCACATTAGATAATGAAGACAAGCTGAGCAATGTTGAGTTCAAGGAGGACAGACTAGAAAAGAAACTTATTGTACATGACCAGAACTTCCAAGTAATATTTGATAGATGACAAGAATTAACATGAGAGTAATTTGGCTTGAAGAAAACATAAAACAACAACAAAGGGGCATTAAGAACCCTTGAAATGGCCAAGGACAATTTTCCTCATATCAGATTTGATCCAGAATACAAAATCCTAGACGCATATAGGACACCAAGCAGACCTAACCAAATGAGAAATTCACCAAGACATATCATATATAGAATGAATAATAGAAAAATTAAAAAGAATTCTAAAAGTAGCTAGGGAAAAGCCCCAAATCACGTTCAGAGGCAGACCAATTAGGATCACTATGGATTTTTCAGATTAGACAATGAAGGCCAGAAGAGCTTGGAACAATATTTTTCAAACCTTAAAATATTTTTCAGCCAAAGATGATATACCATGCAAAACTGAGCTTTAAATGTGACAGGGAAATTAAATACTTCAGTGATAAACTCAAGCTAGCAAGATGCATGAACACAAACCCTGCATTACAGAATATTCTCAAGGATATTATTCGTTCAGAAAAACATGCTAATAATTCCCTAAACTCTGATGTCATAAAGCTAAAAAGCTTTTGCACTGCCAAGGACATAATCAAAATAGTCAAGAGGCTTCCTACATAATGGGAGGGAATCATGGCCTTTGACTCTTCTGATAGGAGTTTCATATCCAGAATCTACAAAATCCTCATAAACCTCAACTACAAAAACAGAAATCCCAATCAATAAATGGGCGAAAGAGCTAAATAGAAATTTCTCAACAGAGGACATTGAAAAAGCTAATGAATACATGAGAAAATGCTCTAAATCACTGGTAATTAGAGAAATGCAAATGAAAACTACATTAAGATTTTTACCTCACTCCAGTCAGATTGGCAAAAATGAAGAAAATAAACAATAACAGATACTGGAGGGGTTGAGGAGAGATAGGTACACTAGCACAGTGTTGGTGGAACTGCAGACTGCTCCACCCCCTCTGGAAAGCAGTATGGAGAATCCTGAAAAAACTAGGGATGAGCCCACCATGTAATCCAGGTGTTCCTTTCCTGGGTATTTTTCCAGAGGATTTAGAATCAGCACATTACAGCAACACAGCAAAATCTCTGTTTCATAGCAGCTCAGTCTATAATAGCTAAATTATGTAAACAACCCAGATGCCCCTCACTGGATGAATGGATCCAAAATCTGTGGTACATATATACCATGGAGTTCTACACAGCAATTACAAACAATGATGTTGCAACCTTTGAAGGTAAATGGATGGTTATGGAAGAAATCCTGCTGAGTGAAGTCAGCCTAACCCAGAGAACCAAGGGTTGAATGTACCCACTCATCTCTGGAAGAAGGAGCTAGACCCTGGCCAGTGTGAAAGGTAGTCAACTCTCATTTTTTAAACCCAGAAAAAGTGTAGTGACATACCACCTAAGGCATTCATAGAGATGTATTGGGAAGGAGAGGGCAGGGAGGAGGGATAAGAGTGGGCAATTTGGGGGCTCTAGGGAGTAAATCTAATTTTCAGAATATATATAATATATTATTTCTTTGGAAGCAGTCTTGATTGTTCACCAAATTTCTTAATAAAAAACAATAGTTCCCTAAACCTTTAAATAAGAGATTGTCTAAAACCACATTAGATACCAAAAGATGGCATAAAACACAAAGTTTTTGACTCAGATTCTCATATCTATTCTAACTCTGAATGTGAATGGTCTCAATGCCCCAGTTAAATGACACAGATAAGTTTACTGGATCAAAAACCAAAATCCTACAGGAGACACACCTCACACTCAAAAATTGACACAGACTGAAGGTGTAAGGTTAGCAAAATGTCTACCAGGCCTGTGGTCCAAAAAAGCACACTGGCGTGGTGATCCTAATATCTGATAAAGTTAATTTCGATCTAAAACTACTCAGAAAGTACGAAGATGGACACTATATCATACTAGAAGTGATAGTTCATCAAGAAGACATAACAATAATTAACATTTATACCCCCAATTACAATCCACCCAAATATATGGAAAAATACTCAAGACCATTAAACCCCACATTAATCTCAACACAATAACACTGGGGGACTTCAGCGCATCATCAACATTAGATAGATCATCAAAACAAAAAATTAATAAAGGTATCTCCAGTCTGAATGACTCTATTAATCAATTGGGCTTAACAGACATCTACAGAAAATCCCATCCTAAATCAGCTGAATTTACCTCCTTCTCAGTAGCTCATGGATCTTTCTCTAAAATAGACAACAGCCTAGTCCACAGAGCTAACATTAACAGATAACAAAAAATTTGATATAGTCCCATTTATCCTCTCAGACCACAATGCTATGATCTTAGCAATCAACAAGAAAAACAACAGAAACTACTCAAATATTTGGAAATTGAATAATACACTCTTAAACGAAGAATGGATAAAAGAGGTAATGAGATAAAAAATCAGGAAATTCTTGGAAATGAATGGGAATGAAGAAAAAGCATATTGAAATTTCTGGGATAGTATGAGAGCATTCTTATGAGGTAAATTTATAGCACAGAGTGCATACATCAAAAATCAGGAAAGAGCCCAAATAAATAGTCTCATGCTCCAACTCAAACTCCTACAAAAAGAGCAATAATCCAATCTCACAGCTAATAGAAGATAGGAAATAACTAAAATCAGAGCTGAAATCAATGAAATGGAGAAAAAAATACAAATTATCAACAAAACAGCTGGTTCTTTGAAAAATAAACAGAATCAACAGACCCCTTGCCGACCTCACCATAAGGAAGAATGAAGTGAAGCAAATCAACAAAATCAAAGATGAAAATGGAGGTATCACCACAGACTCAACCAAAATACAGATTATTAGAACTTATTTTGGAAATTTATACTCTGCCATGTTTGATAATCTGGAAGATATGGACAGATACTTGGCCAAATACAACATCCCCATATTAACACCAGAAGACATTAAAAATCTAAACCAACCTATCTCAGGTAGTAAAATCGAAGCAGCAATCAAAGGCCATCCAAAAAAGAAAAGCCCTGGACCAGATGGATACGTGGCAGAGTTCTACCAAATTTTTACAGAAGCATAAACACCGATCCTCTATAAACTTTTCCATGAAATTGAAAGGGTTGGAGCACTCCCAAACACTTTTTATGAAGCAAGTATCACACTGATACCAATACCCAAAAAAGACACATCAAGAAAAGAAAACTACAGACAAATATCCTTGATGAACATAGATGCAAAAATCCTTAATAAAATTCTAGCTAATTGGATCCAAAAGTACATTAAAAAGTTAATACATCATGATCAAGTGGGCTTCATTCCTGGAAAACAGGGCTGGTGATTCAACATGTGCAAATCAATAAATGTAAATCACCACTTAAATAGAATTAAAAATAAAAATCATATAATAATATCAATTGATGCAATAAAGGCCTTTGATAAAACTGAACACTCTTTTATGCTCAAAACTCTGGAGAAACAGGGATCAAGAGAAGATACTTTAACTGTGTAAGACCCATTTATGACTGACCCATAGCCAACATTATGTTCAATGAAGAAAGACTGAAAGCATTTCCACTTAATTCAGGAACAAGACAAGGTTGTCCACTTTCACCACTCTTATTCCTTGTAGTCCTTAAAAAACCCTTGCCAGAGCTATCAGACAAGGGAAGGAAATCAAAGGAATTTGAATAGGTAAAGATGAAGTCAAGTTGTCTCTATTTGTTGATGACATGATCCTATACCTAGAAGACTCAATAAGCTCAATCAAAGACTCCTTGAGCTTATAAATGATTTCAGCCCTAGACAGATTTAATGCAATCCCATCAAGATACTAATGTCATTCTTCACAGATACAGAAAAAGCAATACTCAAATTCATATGGAATAACAGAAGACCCAGAATAGCCAAAATATTACTCAGCAAAAAGGAGGAATCAAGTGGTATCTCAATTCTTAACCTGAAATTATACTATAGGGCTATAGTAACAAAAACAACATGGTATTGGTATGAAAACAGAACTGAAGACCAATGAAATAGAATAGAGAATTCTGAGACAAACCCCCATACTTTTAACTATCTGATATTTGATGAAGGGGGCAAAAACATAGTGTGAAAGAGGGATAGCCTGTTCAACAAATGGTGTTGGACAAATTGGACAGCCATATGTAGATAAATGAAATTGGATACTTACCTTTCACCTGCACAAAAATTAAATCAAAATGGTTCAAGGATCTGAATATTAAACCAGCAACTCTACAATTGCTTGAAAAAGAAGTAGGATCTACACTACATGACCTAGGGGTCAACACTGCTTTCCTTAACAAGATTCCCATGGCACAAGCAGTAAAGTCAAGAATAAATGAATGGGATGCAATTAAACCAGAAAGCTTTTGCACAGCTAAAGATTTAGTCAAGAGTGTCAAGAGGGAACCTAAAGAATGGGATAAAATCTTTGTCTGCTACACCTTGGACAGAGGGCTAATGTCCAGAATATACGAAGAACCCAAAAAACTAAATATCAAAATCAAATAATCCGGGGCTGGAGCGGTGGCTCAGCGGTTTCGGCGCTTGCCTGGCAAGCACGAGGACCTGGGTTCAAATCCCAGCACCACGTACACAACTGAGTGTTGGAGCAACTAAGGCCATGTGAAAAACTAAATAAAGTTGTTTCTCTTTAAAAAAAAAAAATCAAATAATCCAATCAATAAATGGGCTATGGAGCTAAAAAGAAACTTCTCAATGGAGGAAATTCATGAAGTCCATAAACATATGAGAAACTGATGTACATCACTAGCAATAAGAGAAATGCAAATCAAAACTTCACTGAGATTTCACCTCACTCCAGTGAGAGTGGCAAAAACAAAGAATACGAACAATGACAGATGCTGGAGGGGCTGTGGGAAAAGAGGAACACTGTCATGTTGCTGGTGGGAGTGCTAACTGGTACAGCCACTCTGGAAAGCAGTTTGGAGACTCCTCAAAAAATTAGGGCTAGAACCATGTTATGACCCAGTTATCCCACTCCTGGTTATTTTCCCAAAAGAACTAGAACCAGTATATTATAGAGATACAGCTTCATCAATGTTTATAGCAGCTCAATTCACTATGACAAAGTTTTGGAACCAACCCAGATGCCCCTCACTCAACGAGTGGATTCACAAACTTTGGTACATATATACAATGGAATACTACTTGGCTATTAGAGAAAACGATATTATGGCATTTGCAGCCAGATGGATGGAAATGGAAAAAATTATGCTAAGTGAAATATCCGAAACTCAGATACTCACGGGCCAAATGTATTCTCTCATTTGTGGAAGCTAGAATACAATCGGAGAGAGTATGATAGATGGCTAAGCTAATAATAACCTCAACATCTGTGAATTTTTACACAAACAGGGGGGAGCCTTGCCTAAGATGCTGAGGGACATATGGAGTGAGTGGGGGGGAAGAGGGAATAGGAAGGATATCAAGGAGACTGGAGGGAGGGAGTAAGGGGAAATCAACTCAGTGGGGAACATGGAACCATGGGGAACCCAAGGGGGGAAACCATGGAATGGCATCAGCTTTGGCTTTCACTGTCAATATACATTTGTTTTTGATTGCTTAATAATGTTTTCCTCCTAATTTTTAGTCTATATGTAACTAAAATTTTTTTTTGTCCAGAATCTCTGTGTGTTTGTTTGTGTCTTGTTAATGGTGGATTCATTGTGTAATGATGTGGCTGAGTCATTTCTTTAGGGAACCCAAATAATTATTTTCAGGTCTTTACTCATGGTCAAAGTAAATTCTGAAGAGAATGGGATAGGCTTGTCTGCCAAGATACTGTGTCCAACATAGAGAAGAGGGCTAGATTTCTCAATGCTTTGTATATACACCTTTAATTAAGCATCTGTTTCTCTTACTATAAACTTCCCCCAACTCTAATTGACATTTTCATTCCAGGGCCCTTTATATTTTTCAGAGTAAAAGCTTTTAGTTTCTTGGCTGGGTTGGGGAGGATATTAATCTGGTTGTTCAGGCTCTTCCATAATCCTTCTGTTCTTAGCTCTACTTTGACCCTATCTTTACAGATTCCTGGTGTCCCAGTCCTGAGGCTTTTTGCAGATCTCTTATGCAAATCCAGTTTCTTCTCATATTTCTCCTTATTTAATTAAAACGCATCTTTCTCAGCCACCAGACCCTACACCAACTTGAGAAGGATCCTGCAGAGTGGAGCAGGTATGCAGTGACCCCCTGAAATTACAGAGACAGAACAGAGCTCTGCTTCCTGATCTCAGGCACATAATAAAAACAACCAATCGACACAACACTGTACCATGTAAGCAGTCAGTCACATGTTCCTGAGCTCACAAATCAGAACTGGCTAGTCCATGGCACCTAGGGGAGTGGCTCTTGTGCTCCAGCATACCTGGAGGAATCCAAAGCCAAAGAATGATGGATATTTTCTAAATGTTCCAAATTCTAATAAATCCAAACCAATATTCAACAAGAACTGTCTTCACTTTGGCATGGTTAAACTATAAATAACTCTGATGTCAACTTTGATCATTTATATCACTCTTCATTTTGATTGATAGTTGTTACCATAATATCCAACTCATTTAAGTGTATTTCTTCTAATGGTCTAAAGCATTAATTGGAATCATTCTATCTTTGTTTTCTTAGCTCTCGTTTATATTTGTTCCTCTTACCCCCTATTCTCCATCTTACACTATCTGCTACTGCTCACATTCCCTCATCCATCTTTTTTTCCTTTTTAACTTAGGTGTATATTATTCTTTTCTATCTTTTCTTTTTTTCTCCTTTTACCTAATCTTTCTCTCTTTCCTCTCTCAGCATTCAGGCAATATTATTGAAAAAAAATTATATATATATATATATATATATATACATATATATACCCATACCAGAACTTTACTACAAGTTTATACCTGGATTAGAGGAAATGTTGAACACTGTATAAACAAATGTTTTGATTTTTGTAAGGTTTAATAATATGTTATTTGGTTCTAAGGTGATTGTAGTAAATAGGGTTCAGTGGCTTCTCTAAATGTGATGCTGATACTGGGATTGACAGAGGCCACACATTGAGTTAAATTATCAGTACCTGAATATTCACCCAACTGAGGGCTCCTAACAGAAAGAATTTCACAAAATATTTCCTTTCTTAAAAGAAGAAGTAATAACCATCACAATAGTTAAGTAAACATATAAGCAATGTGAAAAAGTAAAAGAAGAAATTATCCCAAATGGCCCATAACATTTAAACAACTGCAGTGAGCAAATATCAGAGAAAGAATTTAGAAAGTTCATAGTTAAAATGTTCAGTGAACTAGAAGATGTTAGGAATGAAATTAGAAAGAAACTACTTAACATGAAAGATCATTTCAATAAAGAAATAGAGATCCTCACAAGGAACCAAATGGAAATCCTGGTGGTGAAAGATTCAATAAACAAAATTAAAAATTCAATTGGTAGCATCACCTATAGATTATACACTTTGATGATAGATATTTCAGACCCTGAAGTCAAAGTATATAATCTTGCAAATAAAGTTAACCATGAAGAAAAGATGTTAAGAGACCATGACCAGAATATAAAAAAAATCTGGGATAACATCAAAGACCAAATTTAAGAATGATTGAGGGAATTGTGGGTTCCAAAATACAAGCTAAATGGGTGCACAATATTGTCAATAAAATAATATTAGAAAAATTTCCAAATTGTAGGAATGAGATGGAAATTCAAATACAAGGTTCATACAGAAACCACATAGAATAAGAATAGATCTTCTTTAAGACACATAATAGTGAAAATGCCAAATATACAGAGCAATGACAGAATTTTAAAAACTGCAAGAGAAAACCAGCAAATCACATTTAGAAGTAAACCAGTTTGGATTTCACCTCATTTTCAACCAGATTATAAAAGCTAGGAGGGCTTGGAATAATATAGACCAAACTCTGAAAGAAAATCAGTCATCAAACAAGAATACTATACCATGCACAGTGATCCTTCAGAATTGAAAATGAAATGAAAACCTTCCAATAAATACAGAAACTGAAATAATGCATAATCACAAAGCTTGTCCTACAAAAAATGCAATTTTTCATGAAGAAGGAATGAAGAATAAAAATGAAAACCAGAATAAGGATACATTGTACTAGAAGAAGAGGCAATTAGTGGATAATCAAGTCTGAATTAAACATTAGAAATAAAATGGCAGGACAAAAAGTCTATATAATAACTGACTGAATGGTCTGAACTTTGGTCAAAAGACATAAATTGGTTAATTGGATTAAAAACAAGACCCAATTGTATATTATTTACAGAAGACTCACCTTACACACAAAGGCATTCACAGACTGAAGGTGAAAATATGGGAAAAGGTATACCATGCAAATGGTAGACTTAAGCAAGCAGGAGTAGCTAGTTTCATATAAGACAAAGTAGACTTCAAGCCAAAATTAATCAGAAGATACAAAGTTACTTTATACTGGTTAAGGGAATCATCTAACAACAAATAATGATTTTAAATATTTATACCCAAAACAATTGTGCATGCAAATCTACAAAACAACCCTTCCCAAAACTGAAAATCAAATATACCACTATTCAATAATATGGGGTGATTTCAACACATCTCTCTCACCATTAGATAGACTACCATACATAAATTCATTAAATATCCTTCTGAACTATTAAATCCTATTAGTCAAATGTACTTAACAGATATATATATAGAACGTTTCATCCATCAACACCTGAATTCACTTTCTTCTCAGAAACACATGAAACATTTTCTAAAATAGACTATATTTTGGATCACAAAGCAAATTTTAGTAAATACAAAAAAAAAGAGAAAGAATTCCTTGCATCCTATCAGATCATAATGGAATATAATTAGAAATCAACAAGATAAACCAATCAGCTGGAGGTTAAATAATACTCTTTTGAAAGATGAATGGATAGTAGAAGAAATTAAGGGGAAATAAAAATTATTAGAAATAAATGTGAATAGTGATATAACATATCAAACCCTTAAACAGTATGAAGGCAGTTCTAAGAGGAAAGTTTATAGCATTGAGTTCATATATTAAAAAATAGAAAGATACCATGTAAATAATCTAATATTCCACCTCAAGGCCCTAGAGAAGGAAAGACCAACTAATAACAAAATCAGCAGAAGACAGGAAATTATTAAAATCAGTGCTGAAATCAATGAAATTGAGAAAAAAGCATTACAAAGGATCAATGAAATAAAGATTTAGCTTTAAAAAAAATAAACATGATCGATAAACCTTCAGCCAAACTAACCAAACGAAAGAGAAGATCCAAATTAATAAAATTAGAGATAAAGAAATATCACTATAAACCCTACTGAAATACAGAGCATCATTAGAATCTATTTCAAGCTGGGCATGATGGTACAAGCTACCAACAGTGACTTTGGAGGCTGAAGCAGGAGGATTGCAAGTTCAAAGCCAGCCCCAGAAAATTAGCAAGTCCCTAGGTAATTTAGTGAGACTCTGTCTCAAAATAAAAAAATAGAAAAGGGTTAGGGATATTGTTTAGTGGTTAAGCACCCCTGGGTTCAATCCCTAGTACTCAAAAAAAAAAAAAAAAAAAAAAAAGAGAAAAAAATGGTTTCAAAAAGTTGTACTCCAATAATCTAGAATATCTTGAAGACATTGAAAAATTCCTAGAGACATATGACCTACCCAAATTAGACCATGAAATACAAAAAACTTACACAGGTGAATATCAAGTAATGAAAATTGAATCAGCTAAAAAGTCTTCCAACAAAGAGGAGCCCAGAACAAGAACTCAGCCAAGTTCTAACAGACCTTTAAAGAGGACCTAACACCTATTCTTCTTAACTTACTCCATGAAATAGAAAAGGAGGAAATACTGCCAAATTCATTCTATGAAGTCAGTATCATCCTGATACCGAAGTCAGACAAAGACACATCAAGGAAAGAAAACTTCAAGCTAATGTCCTTGATGTACATAGATGCAAAAATTCTTAATAAAATCTATACATACAAAACACATACAAAAACACATTAAAAAGATGGTGCACGATGATCAAGAGGGTTTCATTTCAGGGATGCAATGTTAGTTGAATATATGGAATTCAATAAATGTAATTCATGACATAAATACAGTTAAGGACAATGTTATGGTGTAAAAGAAAGGTGTTCCCTAAAAGCTCAATATGAGACAATGAGAAGGCTGAGGTGAAATGACTGGGTAATAAGGACCTTAACCCAATCAGTGAGTTATCCCAATTGGCATCTGAATGCAGGTAGGGTGTGACTGGAGGAGGTGGGTCATTGGGGTCGTGCCTTTGGGTATATATTTTGTAACTGTCATGGAGTTTCTCCGTTTCTTGGAGCTATACCTTGTACCATGTTGTTTAGCCTCACCTCAAGCCCCAAGAAATGGAGCCAGCCTTCCATGGACTAAGACCTCTGAAACCATGAGCCCCTAAATAAAAATTTCCTCCTAAAATTGTTCTTGTCAGGTCTTCTAGTCACAGCAGTGGAAAAGTTGATTAAAACAGATGATAATGCCATGATTATATCAATAGATGCAGAAAAAGTGTTTGACAAAGTTGAGCACCCTGCTGATTTTCAAAACACTAGAAAAACTAGGGATAGAAGGAACTTACCTCAACAATGTAAAGGCTATATATGACAGATCCAGGGACAATGTCATACTGAATGGAGAAAAACTGAAAGCATTTCCTCTAAGAGTGAAATGGCAGAGGTGGGGTGGAGTGGAATTCCATCAAGATAGAAGAAAGATCAGTGGAGTAGAACAAGGCGATTGAGGGGGAGGGAAGAGGAATGAAATAAGGGAAAAACGGGGGAATGAATCTAACCTAATTTTTATATGTACATATATGAATACACTATAGTTACCCTGACCAGTATATATGTTCACAAGACTCTAATTTTAAAAAAATCTGTAAGTTACAAACCCATTCAATATGAAGAACTTAATGAAAAATAAATCTCATTTAAAAAAATCTGTAAATAGTGGATTTACAGATTAGTAGAGTAATGGAAAAGGAACAGGGATAGAAGAGAGGGGGGAAAAGGGAAATACTGGAGACTGAATTAGAGCAAATTACATTTCAAGCATTTATAATTATGACAAAATGAATCTTAATGTTATGCATAGCTAATATGAACCAATAGAAATAATAAAATATGGAGAAAAACTCATGTGTCTCTATTATGCTAAGTTGATTATCATATATCCATCTGATTCCTAATTTCCACAGTTTTCTTGCTGTATCTTTCATGTAAATACATTCAATTCATTGTAAACAAAATCTGTTAAATATAGTTTTAAAAATAATAAGTAAAAACACCCCTCTTACTGTCACTTTAATGGAACTTGGGGAGGTAACAAAAGTAAATGCATTTGTGTAATTCATCATCTTTATCTAGACAACTTGAACAAAACAGTAATTTAAGGATTAAAGAGCACTTAGAGGATTTCAAGTAAATTGCAAATTAGACTTCCTAAAAATAAGAAAGCATAGTTTTTAAATAAAAATTCAATATGTGATTTATAGGAGAGATGTCTATATATAAAACTAGGAAATAATGATATATATTTCATTTTGAAAAAATACATTGAGCATCTCCTATGCATCTGCACTAAGCTAAAAGCTGGGGATAAGTGGCAACAAGAAAATTGTGGCTTTCCCTCCCTGGAGCCAAAAGACTTGAGAATATCAAAACGGTTAGCCATGAAAAACAATTCTAGAAAAAAGTAACAATAATAAGTGAAATTAAAATGTAAGGTACAGTATAGCTCATACAGAAAGTAAAATGAAATGGAGTATCTCTTTGATGTTATCTGACTGAGTTAAACTGTCAAGATGCTACTTATGTTGTTCAGTGTTCATCAAGGAACTGGGAAGTCTTCAACATTCCATCAAGAATAGTAAAATGAGGGGCTGGAGTGGTATCTCAGCAGTTATGGCACTTTCCCAAAATGTACAAGTATATTGGTTCAAATCCCAGCACCCATGTACAGAACCAAGTGTCAGAGCAATGAAAGCCATGGGAAAAACTCAATAAAAATTGTTTCTGTTTTTCTCTCCCTCTCACTTTCTCCTCTCCTCTCCTCTCTCCTTCTCTCTTAAAAAAAATTGATTCACTCTTTTAAAAAAATAAGAATAGTAAAATGAGGGGCTGGACTGGTGGCTCAATAGTTATGGTGCTTGTCTGGCATGTTTGAGGATGTGGATTCATACCCCAGCACCACATACACAATGAAGTGTGAGAGCAGGGAAGGCCACATAAAAAACTAAATAAAAAATTGATTCTTTCTGTCTCACTCAGTGTCCCTCTTTCTCTTCCAAAAAAAATAGTAAAATGAGCATCATATAATGGTTGATAGAATTAATTTTTTATGATCCAGTCTATCATAATACGAGTGAGTTAAAAACAGCTAACATTTTTGAATGTATATATATATACTTTGCTATGTGTTAAGCACTACATTTATTGTCTCATTTGGTCCTCATAAAGTAACTTTTATATCTGCCCTATGTATGCATAAAAATGGATGGGCAGAATACTTACGTCATTTACCCATTCACAAAGCTACTAAGTAGCGAAGTTTTGACTCAGAACTCAAACACAAGTATTTCTGATTGTAGTGCCTTCTTATCTACTACTCCTTACCCCTCATTCATTTCCATTCTGTGTCTCTGACATGGTTTGGGGAGAAGGGTGACATGATGACTAGTGCAGTTTATGGAGAAAGAAGTTTTCCTTGAACCTAGAATGCAAACCAGTAGGAAGACTGATGTGCTTTGCTGGAAATATCCCTTTTGGTCATTAAGTTTTCTTTTCCTTTAATTCTGGACTCTCAGTCAGTAAATTGGTTTTTGATCTATAATTATTTTGTTGAGTGAACTTCAATCTCATGAATATGACTACTGGCTTTTAAAAAAATGAAGTCTGTTTTTTTTTAAAGAAAGGGGACAAAGAGAGAGAGAGAGAGAAGCAATCTTTATTTAGTTTTTCATGTGACTTTCATTCCTTAGATACTTCATTGTGTATATGGTGGTGGGATTTGAACTCTCATCCTCACGCTTGCCAGGCAAGCACCGTAACCACTGAGCCACCAGTGTTAAATCCAGATAAGGTATAATGTTATACAACCTAATACATTTTTAGAGATGTTGTGGGAAGGGGAAGGGAGGGATAAGGGTGGGTAATTAGGAGGGGCACTCTTGGGGGTAAATCTAATCTTCAGAATCTATATACATTTTATATTTTCTTGTTAAAAACTTGTTTGGTTGTTCAAAAAATAAATTTCTCAATAAAAAAATGAAGTCTTTGTGCTCCAAAATATTAGTGAATTCTGTGGAGTTGGCTGAGGATTGCAGACCATAGAAAGGTAAGGAAGTTTATTTGGTGTCCTCTCTGATGATAAATTTAAAATTTGCCTTCAAACTTTTGTAATCTCAGACATTTTCTAAGGCCTCAAAAGTAAGGCTTAGACTAAAGAGAGGCTTATATAATACAAAATTAAGGACTTTATATATTTTAACTAATTTAATTCACTCCATTAGATAAATTCTATTATTATTTTCATTGTACAGATGAAGAAACTGAGGCTTAGAGAGGGTAGGCTGAGCTTTCAACCCAGACTCTTAGAAGTTTCCTTGCTTAACTGCCAGTCTTCATTTCTATATTTCATCCTCCAAGAGCATTCAAAACCTCTAGTTTCTGTCTCTTTCCTATGAAGTTTCTCCTGGGAACCTCCCTGTGTCTCTTAATCGTGCAGAAGAATCTCCTAATTGTCTAACATGCACCTTAAAACGTTACTCCCACTTCAAACAACTCATCAAAATAAGTCCCTTTCCTAGTGAAATTTTGATGAATGAAGCTGTTCTAGGTCTTCTTTCCTAACTAAAATATGTAGGAAGGAACCTGTTGTGGCAGAAGGTATAGAACAGCCTTTCAGTGTGGCTCTTAGACCCTGAGATCTCCTCAGAGCATATTTGAAAACCAGAAATTAGTCTGATGTACTTATTTATGATGAGAAAACTGGCATCTAGAGAAGTGAGGTGACGTTGCCAGGATTTCATGACCAACTAAGTGCCTGAGGCAAGACTAGAACCTGTCACTCAGCCACGATTCCATGTGCCAAGTGGATCCACTGACAAGATTTCAGATTTGAACCTTTGGGGCTTTCCACTTTGGGACCTCCAACTCCCAGGGGCAGAAGCCATGTTTGTAGTCAAACACTTTGGAAAATTTCCAATCAATATGCTGATATGATAATTAAGCAGAAGCAGCTGCCTTTTGTCTTTTATTGAAAAAGTAGAATTTATAGGAGTGATATGGGGATGAATATTTATAAAGTACTTTTTGAGAGGAAGAAGCACTGTGATTTTTCAATAGAGTGCAGTTATTGGATAGTGAAATGAATCAATCTCTAGTAAATCTTAAGTAGGCAAAGTTGATATGACAAAGGACCTGATCAAAAGCCCAAAAGCGTTGTCATGTGCACATCAATGTGCACAATCAGCCTTGCCAGCATTTCAGAAAAATCTGCCGAGTGTTGCTCTTTCTGTGAGTTCCCTCTGGCTGCAACTTTTCACTGATACATGACCTTGGTAAGACACCTGGGTAGCTCTTTCCCACACTTAACCTAATTGTTCTCCTTAGTATAATGTCATGTTTAAACAGGCAGCCATCCAGAGGAAGGTTGATACATTCCCAAAGCTTCTTTCTGGCTGTCAGTATCTTTATGTCCACACCCTCATCTTTCTAACAGCCTCTAAACTCCCTCTGTCTTCTGGAGCCCTTCATCTCTGTCCATACTTCATTTTGTAAAGTAAAGCATAGCAGCTGACCAGCCTTTTGCCCTTGAGAGGTCAGCCCAGGGTCAGAGGCTATGTGTTGTTTCTAAGACTGTCCCTGAAGCTTTAGTCCAATATTCCAGTAAACAAATCAAAATATGAACATCAAAAAACATAAATGAGTGAAGGCAGAAAGAAAGGAAGGGGGAAGAAGTTCTATTACTAAAAGAGACAAGATTTTCTTTTCTCCATGTGCTAACATCTGGATTTATCTCTCCACCTTTAGATTTAGCATTGTGTGTATTTATTTTGTATTCACTATATAAAGACTTTTATTATCCAGGACTACCTTTTGTTTAATTAGTGTGCCATTTAAAAGAAAAATTAAAATCTTAAAATCAGTGATATTTATCATTTTTCAAATAAAATATCACTATAACTCAAAAAAAAAAAAAAGGCAATGGGTTGGGGCTGAAGCAGTGGCTCAGCAGTTAAGGTGCTTGCCTGACATGCACGAGTACGTGAGTTCAAACCCCAGCACCATGTGCACAACAGAGAGTCTGAGCAACGAAGGCCACATGTCTTTCTCTCTCTCTCTCTCACTGTCTCTCTCTCTCTCAAAAAAAAGTCAATGGGTTAAACCTAAGATATGAATTGAGATAAATGATAATGTGATAAAAATCATAATTCTTCAATTTCTTCATCTTTCAACTTGTCCTAGTTGATAATTTTAGTTTCAAAGAGTTTATGAAGAGTTATATTTTAAAATCTGCAGTTGAATAATAACTGAAGCTGAGTATATTGTGAAAGCATAAATATATCCAAGACATGTTATATACTAACAAAATAGCATATAAATAATGGCCTAAAACCAAATAAATAAAAATGGAGAGAAAAGTGACATGTGAAGATTAACATAAGAAAGTAGATTTATGTATCTTTAGGAGGATTTTTTTTTTCTTTTCAGTGTTGGGGATTGATCCCAGGGTCTTGCACTTGCTAGGCAAGCACTCTACCATGTTACTACATCCCAAGCCCCCTTTACAAGTATTTTATTTACAATTTAAAACATTTACAGAGATAATGAAACAGAGAAAAATAAAGTTTATAATTTGGATACTTATGTTTTACATGAACTTGGCTTGGAACAAATATAAGTAAAATATAAAATGCAAACATAAATTTAAATACACAAAACAGACCATAAACTTAAAATTAAGAAAATGTTCAAGAGATGACTCATCAAGTGATATAACTGTCAATATTCAAGATGGGCACAATAGGGCTGGAGTGGTGGCTCTGCATTTAAAACTCTTGCCTGGCATGCACACGGACCTGGGTTTGAACCCCAGCACCATATACACAAACAAATGTTGGATAAATGAATGCCAGATGAAAAAATAAATAAAATTGATTCTCTGTCTCTCTCTCTCTCCCTCATTTTCTTCCTCTCAAAAAAAAAAAAAAAGAGAGACAGATGCGTATGATAAAACACTTTTTTGTAAGTATTTATCATTGGATGTAATTATGAATCTATTAGCTTACTGATTTCACTGGGAAGAAGGAACAAGCACCTTAGTAGGAATTAGTTTAAACTGATCATACTTGGGGTGTCCCACCTTCAAGTCTCTCTTAGTAGGAGATGTGAAGGTCAAGTTCCCTGCATGAGAAATGTTAGTGCTTTGGACAGGAAGATCCTTCTAATTGTTGCAAATTGAAAATACTGGAAATTCTCAGTCTATGGGAATTATTTTACAACTCTGAAACACATAAATACCTGATAGGAATGCAAAATAATTCTTGTGTGTAGACATGCAAACTCCATCCTTCAGCATATGCAATTGATAGTTCTCCTTTCTGAGAAATTCATTAAGTTTTGTCTCCATTTACACATTTATGTCAAGAATCTTTGTTTATGTTTGTTCTTTGACTTCTCCTTTAAACTAATTGTAATATCTTACCCAATCCACATTAATGTGGCAAAGAATTTTTTTTCAGCACTAGAGTTTGAATCCAAGCTCTGTGCATGCTAGGCGAGTGCTCTCTCACTGGCCTACACCCCCAGTCCCAAAGAAAATCTTTAATTGGTGTTCATTTTTATATCCTTGTGAAAGTCACAATTTTACTGTTTTTTTAAAACGTGTCCTTTAACATTACTTAGAAAACAAAATTCCTCTATACCCAATTATTTGAAATGAGTGACCAGAACCTCAATTTCAGTGTTAACTTTTCCAACACTACTAATTAGATGTATATTATTCTCTGCTTAGTGAACATGTTAAAAGAGCTTCTACTGTAATTGGTGTCTCACAATCAATCATTTTCAGTCTAATTTTCTTCTCTGCAAGGGATGCAGGGAATTAGGACTTACCAAGTGTAATCTCCATAACTGCACACTAAGAATTCATTCTGCATTAAAGCTGCTTTTCCTTTCTTATATAGCTGATCCCATTCTACCAAGTATAGAAATATATCTAAAAACTTCTCACTGCAAGATTACTTTAATATAAAATTATGAAGTCCCTTTGTTTCTCAGTAATGTGAAGAATTTATGGCATATATTATTCAAGCAAGTAAGACATCAGGCAGTAAGTATTTGTTAAGCATCTAGTAAATGCTGAGATCTCTGAATGATGTTACAATGTATAAAACAGGATATAGTTCCTCAATGAATGTACAATCCAGTTGGCAAGAGGAAGTCACTGTGTAAGAAAATAGAAATCAATAGGAGTAAATTGGTAAATACTAAGAATGCAGTGGAAGTTCAGAGAAAGGATTAATTAGCATGAACTGGAATATCCATTAAAGGCTTCCTGAAAGAGGTGATCCTTAAGCTGCCATTGAAAGATGTTATGGTATGAATTTGTGTACCCCCAAATACATATGTTGAATTCTAATCTGTAATGTGGTGATATTAAAAGGTGGAGACTTTGGAGGTGACTAAGTCATGAAGGGCAAGCATGAATGAACTGGATTAGTGCCCTTATATAAAAAAAGGCCTGAGTGCTGCAGGGGTTAGCACAGTGGTAGCACTTGCCTAACATGAATGAGGCCCTGAGTTCAATACCCAGCACTGCAAATACATACATGCGTACGTACATAAAAATAAGAAAGGCCTGAGAGAGTTGCCTTGCCTGTTCTGCAATGCAAGTATATTGAGAACATAGTTGAACACAAATCAGGAAGAGGGCTTTCACTAGACACTGGATTTGCAGGTGCCTTGAGTTTGGACTTCACAGCAATGAGAGCTGTAAAAAAAGTGAATTTCTGTGGTATATAATAAGCCACTCAGTTCATGGTATTTTGTTATAGCACCTGAAAGGACTAAGATAAAGGGAGAACTGAAATTAGATAACTGTGTCAAGAGTGGGGAATTATAATTTTAAACAGGATTTTTTTTTCCTAGCCCATGTTTCATGTTTGTACTTCAGGAAGTCCCTGAAATAATTTTCAAAATTTTAGGCACATTTGTGCTTGTTCTGTTTTCTCATGAGAAGGTCTCTGATTTTTTTAACTTCTCAAATGGGTCTGTGAGCACTCAAAAGTAAAGAACCACAACTTAAAACTTTACATTCAGGAACAGTTAATGTAATCTCAACACTGACAGTAATGAAATACTAAATAGCAATCTCTAACACGAGACATGATTAAGCATTTGTAAATAGGATAAAGGGACTAAGCACGTTCAGACTTCTGGACATGTGTGAGAGCTTTGCATTTGTATTTTCTAACTAAAATTAAATATAGATATGTAAAATAACTTCTGTTCTTATATTTAAAAATTGTAGTCTGAAAAATAGATAAATCTTATAAGTTAAAGCATGTTTAAAATATTTTTTTGAGATGGAGTTCTGCTATGTTGCCCAGGGTAGCCTCTAACTCCTGGTTTCAAGTGACTCTCCCCAGTAGCTGGGACTACAGACATGCACCATGATCATGTAATATGTACCAGGGAATCATACTTATTGTTTCGCCCTCCCTCTCATCCATTCTCTTCTTTCTTTCCTTCCTTCTACCACCCTCCTCCTGTTCATCATAAAGGACCCAAAGATAAGTCATCCTGGATAATCTGTTATACACATTGCCTGCCCTTATTTCCCACATATCCTAAATTGAAGGTCACAAAAACATCTTTACTTTTCTTTTCCTTTGAATTTTGTATCTAATTTAAAGATAGGCTCAATTACTATAGAAATCTTTTTTTTTTTAAAGAGAGAGGGATAGTGAGAGAGAGAGAGAGAATCAGTTTTTTATTTTGTTTTTCATGTGGCTTTCGTTGCTCCGACACTTCATTTTGTACAAGGTGCTGGGGTTTGAACCCACATCCCTGCTCATGTGAAGCAAGTGCTGAAACCGTTGAACTGCCACTCCAGTCCCTAGAAATCTTAACTAAACTGCAAATTTCTATTTTAAAACGATGTGAAAAAATATAATGCTTTATTTAGAACCCTATTCAATTGCTTTCCCTCTATCATAGTTTTGGAATGTACTAGCTGTATTTTTTTCTTGAGGTAAAAAGGGCAATTTGAGCAAATTAAAGATTTTTATTTTTTTACAATTGATGTACACAGAGATGTCCTTGGAAGTGTTTATGGCATTTTCAAGATGATAGACTCTAATAAATGTTTGTCTTTCCCATTTTAGAACTGGTATAAAACTGCCCCTTTTCTTAGTTATAGGAAAATGAACATGGTATAGAATACTAAATAATATTTGTATGTGAGTTTCCTGGGGCTGCCATAACAAAGTGCCACAGATTATGTGCATTTAAATAACCACATTTTTTTCTCACAGTTCTGGTGGTAGAATTCTGTAATAAGATATTAGAAAGGTTGATTTTGCCTGATGACTACAAAAGAGAAGTTGTTCTGTGCCTCTCTATTGGCTTCTGGTGGTTTGTGAGTAAATTGTAGGGTTCCTCATCTGATAGACATGTCATTTCAATCTTTTTCTTCCTCTTCACATGGTCTTCTCCTCATGTGCATGTCTGTGTGCAAAGTTACCTTTTTAATAAGGCCACCAGTCATACTAGATTAGGGGCCTACCCAACTCCAATATGATATCATCTTAATTACATCTGTGATGACCCTATATACAAAAAAGGGTCACATTTTGAAGTGTTGGGGGTTAGGACTTCCATATACAAATTTTGGGAGGAAACAAGTCGTGCCATTTGGGGAACAATTTTTATATGAGTTGGTCAAAGCTTAAGCACACAATGACTGGAAAAATATTTTTATTAAGTTTTTCACAGTACTGAATCAGTAACATGACTATAAAATCTGGTAACTGAAGGAGTTTGTGACACAGAAAGAGTTCTATGTTCTGCTTATTATCAAGTACTTCTTGTTTCTCATGTGGGTCACAAGTATTGTGAATTATCTGCATGTTCTAGGATTGTTATTCCCTGACATCACAGTGTTTTTCTTTAGTAACTATGATGAAAGCCCATGTCTCTAAACTTTTTGTTATAATATTAAAGGATAGAAGGTTGCCTCAACAGCTCAGCACTTGGTGCACCATGTAGAGCATGCCCATGAGAATGACTATGTCAATATCAACTAAGCTGCTTGACTTTGCCAGGTTGAGGATGTATCAGATTATTTTGTGTGACTATAACACAATAATACTTAAGCTTGTGTATTTTACAAAGTAAAGAGTTTTAATTGGATCATGATTCTGGTGGTTGGAGGCACCAAATAACATGGTGCCAACAACTTAGCAAAGCTCCTCTTTTCCAGCTGTGTCAAAACATGGTAGAGAGGCATAAAATGAACCCTCTGCATATGAAAGGTACCAAGTCGTAGGGTGGCCTCGCTTTATATCAACTGCTCTTGGGAGAACCTATTCCTTGAGACCAGTATTGATCCCTTTTGAGAGTGGTGCCCCCATGACCTAATCAACTTCCATGAAGCCCTACCTTTTTAAGACTCTTGATGTCAACACCACCACACTAAGGACTAAACTTCCAGCATGTGAACCCTTTGGAGATGAATCAAAACCATATTCATCAGTTGCAATGTAGCTGGTTTAATTCCTAGCTCCTTGATCCATTTTGATTTGATTCTCGTGCAAGGAGAAAGATATGGGTCTAATTTCAACTTTCTGCAAGTGGCTATCCAGTTTGTCCAGCACCATTTGTTGAAAAGGCTGTCTCTCCTCCATGTGATATTTTGTCCCCCTTTGTCAAAAATCAGATGTTTAAAGATTTGAGGGTTTGTTTCAGGGTCTTCTATTCTATTCCATTGGTGGTCTTTCCTATCTTGATACCAGTACCATGCTGACTTTGTTACTACAGCTCTACAGTACAGTTTTAAATCTGGTATGGCAAAACCACCTGTTTCATCTTTCTTGCTTGGCAGTGTTTTGGCAATTCTAGGTTTCTTATTTTTCCAAATGAATTTGAGAATTGCTTTTTCTATGTCTGTAAAGAATGACATAGGTATCTTTATAGGGATAGCATTAAATCTATATAAAGCTTTTGGCAGAATGGCCATTTTTATTATATTAATTCTGCCTAGCCAAGAGCATGGGACATCTTTCCATCTTCTTAGGTCAAAATGCATCAAGGAGCTAGGAATCAAACCAGCTACATTGCAACTGATGGAAGACAAATTAGGTCAAACACTTCAGCATTTGGGAGTAGGCAAAGACTTTATCAATATGTCTCCTAAAGTGAAGGAAGTAAAGTCAAAAATCAGTGAATGGGATGCCATAAAGCTAAAAAGCGTTTGTACTGCCAAGGAAACAATCAAAAGAGTCAAGAGGTTTCCTGCAGAAATGGAGAGAATCATGGGCTATGATTCCTCTGACAGGGGTCTCATATCCAGAATTTACAAAATCCTCAAAAACCTCAACTACAAAAGCACAAACAACCC
>PVKS010023310.1:0-32536 GCA_004027875.1 Aplodontia rufa
GCCAGTTGGAAAAGCAGAAGGTCAATAAAAGTTTTCCTACAAAAATAGCTTAGGATCAATATTAGCATTTATAAATTAAATTCATCAAAGTGAATGATTTTCATTACAAAAGAAGCAATTGCTTAACAAAGAATTTAGTGCAAAATTCATTTCCTTTGTGTAAATGAGTATTTGTATTTAGATAGCAATAATAAATATGAATACTAATAAAAGCATTTAAAGTTGGGAAGTCACTATCATTAAGTGCAATGAAAAACAGAGTATAAATTAGTATTTTATCATGAAAGTCAGTAAAAACAAATGATTAAGCATACCAAAAGAAAGAAAGAAAGAAAGAAAGAAAAACATCCCTTAGCTCTTGCTTAGCTGAATAAAAAAGCACAGTAAACGGAATTTCTAAGGATAATGTAGAAAGTCTCTGAAATGATTTTACTCGTTACTTCAATTATTTCTTTCAATGAATTATCCCAAGAAAATGTGAAAAATTATATGCAGATAAAAATTTTATCAAGGATTTATTTGGAAACAACTCAAATTTCCCAGAACAAGGACATAAATTATAGTATACCCATACAATTTAATTCTATGAAGCACTGAAGACAGTAATGTAGTTAATGATGATATGCACAGTTTACATAGAAAGATATCAGTGATATAACAGTGGTAAAACAGATTTTACAACTGTATGTAAATTTGACACATAATAAATGTATATTTATTCATCAAATGTACCTATCTAGTTATAAGATTGAAAGATTGGCATCTTTGGCAGATTTAAATTTAGTTTTGTTTTGAGCATTTTCCCCCAATTTTAATATAGTAAATATATATGACAAGTATAATAAAAATATTTTCATTATTATAAATATGTAATAAGATGATCTTTTAGGATTATTTTTAATAGCATCATTTACATGTGTCATTAGGTTACATATTTTAACTATATCTTTTGAAAGGTCAGAGTCAGATGATTTTCTGGTTTTTAACTTTTTTCCCCAGCACTTTAAACTCTTATCATTTCTCTATGGGAGCTATATTCAAAATGTTTCCTCTTTGGGCTGGAGTGGTGGCTCAGTGGTTACAGAGCTTGCCTAGCATGCATGAGGATACAAGTTCAAACCCCAGCACCACATACACAACAGAGTCAGAGCAATGAAAGTCACACAAAAAATTAAAATAAAATTGATTCTCTTTCTCTCTGTCTCACTGTCCCTCTCTTAAAAAAAAATCCTTCTTTTATTTTGACATATGCATGCAGGGTTATCAACTATAATTCCTTGCTATGCCACAGGACACCAGAATTTATTTCTCTGACTGTAACATTGTACCTGTTGACCATCCAAGATTGGAGCATCTAAAGAAAATAAACATTAACTTTTTAAACTAGGATCACAGTGCTGTTGCTCAAGTCATCCTTTTACATGTGACTAACTAAATATTTGTATTTCCATGTGAATGATTCCTAGGTAGGTTTTAAATTTTATTATAATTTTTTAATTCTGATGAATTTTTTATAAGAATAAGCACAATAAATATTTTTTCTATTCCTTTAATCCGCAATTATTTTAACATTATAGCAAAGTCATTTCCTCTTAATGTTAAATGTTTACTTTCTGGATATTAGTTTTACGTGAAAATGAAGAAAAACATTAGAAAACATTCTAGAGAAAGAATAAAAAATAAAGGTAGGTATATATCCATTTTTTTCATTTACTAGTAAACATAGCATTTCTTCTTTTTTAATTGGTTCAGAATTGTCTTACATAATGAAGGGATTCATTGGTTCATGCTGAGTGAAACAGCATCTCTTCTTAATTTCTAGAATTCTTATTTTTAGCCCATGAACTAGTTCATTTTTATAATATGTTTCAAAGTGCCAACTTCTGAGAAAAAACAACTTGATGTTTATAGTTATGGAAATGCCCTAGTCAATGGATATAAAACTGTTTCTTATGAACATTATGCAACTATACTATGTAAAGTAATAATTTTAAAAATACAGTGGTAGAAGATAAATATGTACATCCCCATGTTCTCTCAGTGTGACCCTTGAGAAATGGGTGTCCCAGAAAACCTGCATACATCAGTCTTGTGTCACTTTTGACGCACGTCCAGCTGGATCCACGAAGAGGAGGAACAGGAACACCTGCTCACTTTCATCTAATGTCAATTTCACGCTGCACTGCAGGGATACAAAGATGCTCATCTAATTTATTTTCCATTAACTTTTTGCTTTATGTGCTTTTCTGAGGAGGAAAAGGTAGCATCATTTTTCCATGCATTCCATGGACATGTGCTCCCAACAACTCTCCCAAAGGCTGTCACTATATTTCACTGATGATGTCCACGAATGCAAATCCTTCCCAGAGTATGCAGAAGAATGTGAATGATAATTTCTTTTCTGATCATATTAAATTTACCAGTGGAATTTTACAGCATAAAGGCAGAAAGATACAAGTTATAATCATGTCTTCTCTTAAACTCTAGCTATAATCACTGTATTTCCCGAATATTATCTTTTTCAGTGTTTACCAGACCCCTGCTCTCCGCACATTGCCATCAGTGAAATGGACATATAAGGAGAATAAAGAAGAGTATCATTCACAGGAAATGCCTGCCCCTCATCTGTATCTGGCAAAGCTTAAGACTCACCCCAAGAAGGACAGCATGAGGACTTCAACTGGAGAACAAAAGATGCTCCAGAACTCTAGTTTCAGCTGTCCTCAGAGGACATAGAGCCTCCCCAGGAGAATGTTTTACATGTGGTATGGATCCTGCAGGGGGAAGGAGTGGCTGTCTTGGATACCAGGAGCAGAGGCTAAAGGGAATCTTCTGCCACCTTTGTGACCCTCATATGCAGTACACATGAGGCAACAGTGATAATAATGGGTCAGAGCACTGGTCTGTGTGCACAGCTCAATGCCTAGAACAGGAATGGACCACCACTCATGCATAGTCCTAAATTATTCCTGGGCCCAACATGAATGGGTCACATCACTGACAATCAGTATGTCAGTGCCCCACCCAAACTTCTATAATTCAAAGACAATAAAATAGTGTAATGGTATAAATTGCTGCTGGGACATCTGATCATCCTTAGGTGGTGAGAGTAGAAGGTTGGAGAGCATGCTAATGGGTGAAACAGAGATGGATCCCACACGAGTCCTGGGATGGACTGAGCCTCCCTGCAAGGACATCACTGCTGGTCCAGGTCAGCCCAAGGTACCAAAGGAGACTCTGAAAGAAGAAGGCACTCCAAAGTTTTTATACCCCAACACATGGGGCTTGGGCAGGAGCCAGCTTGCTCTGTTCTATTTTAGAGCCCTGTGAGAGAACTTGGGAGCTATTTGGATATCTCCCAAATTCCAGCTTATTTGTCTGGCCAGAGTTCACAAAAGAATATATCTCTCCATAAATTCTTTACATCTTATTTAGCTATACTAGTTAGTACCACTTTAAAATTAAGAAATCTCAATAGTATGACTCTATTTTTTATTTTTGACTATTGGCAGCTTTCAAGTCTCTCTGACCTCCCTTCCTGTAGCACATTTAGGCAAGAAGGCAAGAATAGGAAGGTGCTCCGTCAGTCCACCCTGGTGGGAAGTTTCACCAGCAAAGCATGTTTTACATACAGGAACTCTACTTGCTAAACACAACAAAAACCAAGTTATCTTCTTATTCTTGTACTTTTAAGCCATTTTGGACTTGTTTGGGAGCCTGTCCTCTCCTCAGAAATCCTCATTATGTGACTAATGAACTTTTTCATGGAGTCTCAGGGTAATGCGTGTCATAAAGTTCAACATCTGGACCACATTTGGAGTGGGGATGGGAGTACATCCACATCTGTGAGGTGACCACAAAAGCAACAAAATTTAACAAATCCCAAAAAAAGAGATGTTAATTGCAGGAAAGCCTTAAAAAGCCTGAGCTATTCCAATTAACCAGGTTTACCGGTCAGATTCTTCACAGGACCACCCCTCAGATGAAGACTTGTTTCATAGTGTATTTCCTTAAAGTATATCTGAATTTTGACCCAGGGGGATATCTGTTTTCTACAATCTCAGTGGCCTTTAGGGAGGTACTATGAGTTTCTAACTAATAAATCTAGTCTAAAACAATTGTAGCTACTATAGCCCTTCTTGTACCAGAAGATTCCTTTGGGAAGGGAACATGTGATATTTAGAAACTGTCAAATAATTGCATATGTCTTTCCTAATTAAAAGAATTTATTTTTCATAAGCTGCTCCAAAGCAACAATAAATTTATCATCTCCAGGTTTGCAATTTCACCTTGAAATTTAACCAGAGACTCAGTGCAGCATACACGCTGAAATGACTCACTTCCCAATGATAGTTCTTGAGTACTACCTGATCCTATTTTTAAATAGCAAAATCCATAATTGCATAAACTTTACAGTATTAGTATAATGAAAACATTAGGATTTTGTTAGTACAATAAAAGGATTTTGACATGAGTCTATCCATCATTAAATATCTAGGTGTGGGAAGCATTGTTTAACTTCCGTAAGAAAAGTCCCTCCCATCTGCAGAAATCTGTGATCTACTCTCTTTTCAAACATAAAAATAAGAAACATGAAAAATATGCACAACAGAGAAAGAATATGGTTGTAATATAATATACACAATATAAGATTGCCATATGTTAACTGAAATCTTATGTCATTCCAACTTTGAATTCAAGGGGACACTAGGAAAAGTCATATTACCTCTCCCAGTGTTCTGATGACTTTAACTGCCCAAGATCACGCTTCTGAGAGAACATATATAGACCAGATATCCAAACTCCCCCCAGAATTACTAGTGAATGATTTATATTCATTATATGGGTCCTGTGGAGCCTTTCTTCACTACCTCCAAGGCTTATCAGGCAGATTATTTAAATAATATTTTCTGTGTGCAGAGGTATGAATGAGAAAGGTTGAGATACCTTGCTCTGTAGTGATCCAAACACCTGGCCATTGCCTGGGACTTAAAGAGTACTTAACGGGGAATTATTTTAGATGGACACATATTTAAGTTGACTTAAAAAAAAACTTTCACCTTTTATTTTAGTATTTTTCAGAAACAGCATAAGCTGTTGTATCATCATGGCCTAAAACATGACACATTCTAAAAATAAGACTGAAAATGCTGAAACATAACATAGGACATCACCAAAGGTTTACCTGTATAGCCAATGCAGTGATTTTTCCAGAGTGTGTTACACAGATGTATTTTCTACCAGTCCTCACTGAATATTCATCTTCTTTCCAATTTCATTCTGATAATGACAATGGCCTCTCCAGCCTTCACTCTCAGTAAAGCCTACTCACACGGAACTGGTAGCTTAAAATCTCATTGTTTCTGGATTTTTCCATTAAAATTTTCAAATAAGTATAAAAATTTTAATAGAAATCATAAGAAAAATAAATGATGAAATACATAAACATAAATATAAAATATTTTAATGAAATGAACATATTTTAAAATAGAATAAATTAGCTAAATTGTACTGACTGCTTGCTCTCCTACAAACCTGTATATAAGATGAGAAATCCAACATGAAAATCTCCTTCACTCTCACAACTCTTCATATATTTCCAGAATCATCTTGGATATTCAATTCAGATTATTTTTACATATATGTAAGTATGGAGGGAGGCTATTATTATCTTTATATATTTTCATGGCAATATCAAAAATAATTTGGTTATCTATACTATTATACACTTCTATTATTTACATAGTTTCTTAATTTTTTGTTAAGTGTTGATGTTTTGTATTTTGCTAGAGTATTTAAGCACTGGATTACTAAAGAGTAAGTGGCATTGATGCTGAGTCCTTCCACATTTTAAAATGTCTTTATGTCCCAGTAGTATTTACAGTAGAATGTAAAATCTTTTTCTCAAAATCACATAGCTGATGCTTCATAATTATTTACCATTAGGTCACTTTAATCTTTTGTCTTTTAGGTATCATGTTTTTGGTTTCTTAGAGAACATTTTCCCCTTACTTTTCTTTCAGTTATGAGACGTTATTTTTTCTTTCCCCCTCTTTCCTTTTATACTCACTATACTTATTCCTAGGGCATATTCTTTACTTTCTCTCTTCTGCTGTATTTAGTTAGCTTTATAATTTCTCAAGTAAGTTTTTAAATTCAGTGATTTTTTTCCCACCTTCATGTTACCTCCTTCCTTACTCTGGATCTTGTCTGAAAACAGTAGTTGACTAATTTCTGACACAAATGAATGCAAAAAAGTGATCTACAGTTATACCAAGAATATATGTGGAACTTATATACAAGTTGAACGAAATAAACACAATGAAGAGTGCCCACAGTGGAGTTTTATTTCTGTACAGCACCAAAACAATTGAATTTAATCTATTCTATTCTAATTAGTCATCAAAAAAAGGAAGGGGCATCCTTACAAAATTTTCTTCTAACTTTAGTAATGAACCCACTTTTCTACTCTATTTTAATAGCTTTGTTTCTTCATATTACCCTTCTTTTCATTTTAACTATTTTTTATCAATATCATTTTTTCTTTTTTTAAGTTGACATATTGTATGAACTTATTTACGTGATGATTGAAAGTATATCCTGTATAATTAATCTACCTAATAAACTTACACATTACCTTACATTGTTATTTTCATGTTGAGAACACTTATCCACTCTCTAAGCATTTTTCTTTTTTTAAATTTTTTAAATTAAGGAGTTGAGTTAGTGTATAATCATAATTGTGTATAAAGTAAAAATATGATATGCACTTGCTCCTAAACCAGAGTCACTCCATTTCTCACATTCCCATCTCTTGATTCTTCTATATTTTGCCCCTACAACTGATATAAATGTTTAAATTGTGAATTTTCCAGAATTAATGATTGCATAAGTATTATTTGGATTCTTGGGGGGGTACAAAGTATGCTACATTGTTGATTTTCTCTCTAGATACCTCCCTGTCCGTCCTCCCTCATGCACTCCCCCACCTATTCCCTCTACCCTCTATACCCCTACATATTTATGGTTCCCCTTGATTATGTGTTGCTACACCTTTGGTGGGTCTAATACATGTGTTTGACAACCTTTCACCCAAGTCTGGCTTTTATTCTAGCCTCCATAAATGAGAGGAAACCATTCAAGTGGGTTTGGCTAACTTTGCTCAGCATGATTTCCTCCACTGCCATCCATTTACCTTCAAAGGCTGCATTATGATTGTTCTAAGCATTTTTTCAAGAATAAAATGTACTACTATTTACTACAGTTACCACGAAATGTCAGTAGTACATACCAGTTAGAATACCCATCAAGAAAAAGACAAAAGATAGCAAGCACTGGTATGGATGTAGAGAAAAGGGAACCCTTGCATACTGTTACTGGGAATGTAAATTAATACCATCATTATGGAAAACAATCAAAAAAATTAAAACAGAATTAACATGTGATTCAGCAATCCCCTTACTGAGTTCTTTCATATGTCCTTTCATATGTCCACAGTAAAAGGAATGCCTTTTACCGTGACTTGAGATAGGTTCTTAGAAATCACCTTAAGCACTATTTAAATATTCTAAGACCAAATGTGAGAAGAAAGGAAAAGTTTAGAATTCTTTCAGTAGGGTAGATGAGAACTCTATCTGCTAGGGATTGTAGCGTGAGGATGAAACCCTTAAAGATTTAAGAGCAAGAAGAAAAACTAAGAACTTCTTAAGGAAGAGATCTTTGAGAGCAGTGTGCAGATGGACTGTGTTGGAGAAGATTAGGGGTTGGAGAGCCCATAATAGATTATTGCAATAGCCTCAATGAGAACACAAGAGCTTGGTCTAGAGCACTAAATGCTGGACTGAAAAAGAGAAAAGACTTCAGAAGGGAATGAAGAGACAGAATCAACAGACAATCTTAATGATCATACCACCTAAGAGAACTGAGTGGTCACCAAATCAAATCATCAGTTTGACCAAAGTATAACATTTATAAAGTTGCACAACATTCTTTTTGTATTTACCAAACAACAAACCTTCTCAAATTTAGTGACATTAAAAAAACTACTATTTTTGTCCTCACATATTCTAAAATAATTTGGACAGAAAATGTTTTAATCAGTTGTGTATTTTTCACTGCTGTGACCACAATATCTTACAAGAACAATTGTAAGGAGGAACAGTTCACTTTGGGATCATGATTTTAGAGGTCTTAGTCCACAGACTGTTGACTCCATTCCTTGGGGCCTGGGAGGCGGCAGAATATCATAGTGAAAGTGTGTGGTGGAAAAAAGCAGTTGGGGACATGGCACCTGCAGTTAGAGGCAAAGCTTTGCTCAATAAAGACAAATATAAACCCAAAAGACATACCCCCATGGAGCCAACCCCTCCACTCACACCTTACTTCCCTATACTTACCACCACACTAATCCCTATTAGGGGATCAATACACTGATCAGATCAAACCTCTTTTAACCTAATCATTTCACCTCTAAATTTTATTACATTGTCTCACATATGAGTTTTTGAGGGACACCTAATATCTAATCATAATAGGGAATAATATGGATGATTTGCCACTGCTTCATAATGTTTAGAGCCTCAGGTAGAAGAATTAAATGCCTAGGAATGAAAGAAATGGCAGGGAACAGGAATCACCTTGAGCCATCCTCACTTGTGTCTGGCACACTGGCTGGAACACTGTAAAGGTTGGGCCTGGATGAGTTTCAACCACAGGACCTACCAGTGATCTCTCCATGAGGTTTAGATTTCTCAGAAAATAGAAGATGGGTTCTGTGAGAAAGCATGGAGTATAAGGAAGGCAAGCATTCCAAGAGACTATGGAAGAAATTGCAAAGCTTCTTTTGATCTAGCCTCAAAAATTATATAACATCAATTTTATTCCATTTAATTGCAAATAAATTTGCCCTTGAGGGGCTGGAGCGGTGGCTCAGCGGTTTCGGTGCTTGCCTGGCAAGCAGGAGGACCCGGGTTCAAACCCCAGCACCACGTACACAACTAAGTGTTGGAGCAACTAAGGACACATGAAAAACTCAATAAAGTTGTTTCTCTCTTTCTCTGTCTCTCTCACTGTCCCTCTCTCTTTAAAAAAAAAAAAAATTTTGCCCTTGAATCTAGCCCAGCTTCAGGCAGAGATAGCTCATCATGACTGTGGAGTAAGAATCCTGAAAAATTTACATGATTTGTTTGCATGACTCCCTGGTATGTGACTCAACTTTCTGGCTAAAAGTTTTTTCATGTTTTAAAAATTAATATACAGACACACCAGAAGGTGCTCAGGATATGACCAGTGGGAACCCTGTCTGGAGCAGCCCTGGTAGGGACCAACCAGGGGAGGTTCCCTGCCTGGAGCATCCCCACCTACTTGACACCCATGTTCCTGTTGGGGCTTGTTTGAGTCCCACAGGAAGGTACTCAGGACATGACTGGTGGGATCTAACATTCTGAGCAGCCTTGCTCAGGACCAACCAGGGGAGGTTCTTTTCCCAGAGCAGCCCTGCCTACCTGACTTTCTGTGTGCCTGTCAGACCTGTTTGAGTCCCCCCAGAAGGTGCTCAGGACATAACTGTTAGGACCCCTGTTCAGAGCAGCCCCTGCTACTACCAAAAAGGGGTGGTCCCCACCTGAAGCAGCACCGCCTACCTGAGCCCTGCATTCTGGTAGGTTCAGATTTGCAACCCTCATCCTGGAACCAAAAGGTAGAGCACCACGAGGACCCAGGCAGAAAGAGCATCTGGAAAGGTGATCATCAAAAAGTTGGTTGCTCATCTGACCCTTTGACTTCCAAGGAAAAACCACCTGGAAAACTACCTACCTTCCCCTCAGAAAATCTTCCATTCAGAGATCCAGAAGAAGCTCTTCAAAAATGATGAATCAAACAAGGAGAGGTTCACCTCAAACCCAAACTTCCCTAAAAAGGATGCCACAGATAGGGGGTCAAGATGAAAACCTTGAAAATATTATCAATGATCTGTTTACTAAAAAGAACAATGAGCTAAAAGAAGATATAAAGAAGGGACTAAGTGAGAAAACTGAAGAGATAAAAAAACTATCATCAAAGCAATAGACATACTCAAAAAGGAAGCAACAGAGCCAAAATCTGCAGTCATTGACATGAGAGGAACCATGGAAGAATTTAATAATAGACTAATTTCTATAGAAAACAGAACGTCAGCTCTTAAAGAAAGAACTTCTGACAATGAGGACAGGCTGAGCAAGCTAGAACACACGGATGACAAAAAAAAAAAAATTCACAACACAAACAGAATTTTAAAAATGTCTGGGATGAAATGAGAAGAAACAATCTAAGAGTAATTGGCATACAGGAAGAAACTGAAACACAAACAAATGGGATAAGGAACATTCTCAAGGAAATTAAAAAGAAAATTTTGCCCATATAAAAATAAGAGTCAGATATGCTCATCCAGGAAGCTTGTAGGACACCCAATAGGCCTAATCAAATGAGAAGCTCACCAGGACACATCATATTCAAAATATACAACAGGGAAATCAAGGAAAGAATATTGAAAGCGGCAAGGGAGAAACACCAAATCACATTCAGAAGCAAACCAATAAGAATCACATCTACCTTTTCAGTTCAGACTGGTGGAAGAAGAGTTTTCAACACCTGAATGAACAGAACATGCAGTCAAGAATACCATACCCAGCAAAACTCAGCTTCAAATTTGAGGGGGAAATAAGAACTTTTCATGATAAGAATAAACTTGAAGCATTCATAAACAGAAAACCAGCATTACAAAAAATCCTCAAATATAAGCTCCAGATAGAAGAACGAGCTGACATTCCTTAAAAACCACAAACAGGAAATTCAATAAAGGTACATGCTATCAATAGACAACTAAGACAGCACAGAACTTACTAATAAAATACAGTGACACGAACCACAGTCACATAACTATTCTAACACTGAATGTGAATGGTCTCAACACACCAATCAAAAGACACAGACAAGCAGATTGGATCAAAAAACAAAATCTAACAATATGCTGCTTACAGGAAACTCACCTTACAAGTAGTGACATGCACAGATTAAGGGTGAAAGGGTGGGAAAAAAATCTACCAGGCATACAGCCCAATAAAGCAAGCTGGAGATGCAATTCTTATATCCAACAAAGTTGATTTCAAACATAAATTAATCAAAAGAGATAAAGAAGGCCACTATATCCTAGTGAAGGAAACAATACAACAGTAAGATATAGTCATAGAGTATGTACTCTCCAAACACCAATGCTCCCAACTATTTGGAAAAAATACTCCAATATATAAAATCACTTGTGGACCTCAACAAAATAGTACTGGGAAACTTTAACACTCCTCTATCATCAATAGACAGATCATCAAAACAAAAAAACAATAGAGCTCCAGTGTAAACAACATCATAAATCAAACAGACTTAACAGACATCTACAGAATATCACCCCGAATTGGCAGAGTGTACCTTCTTCTCAGTAGCACATGGATCCTTCTCCAAGATAGATCATATTGTAGTCCACAAAGGAAATCTCAGCAAATGCAAAAAGAAGATATTATTCTGTGTATCCTATTAGACAATGATGCTATGACCCTAATAAGTAACAGCAAAAACCATGCCACAAAACACACATATATGTGGGGATTGAATAACACCCTATCAAATGAAGAATGGATCCAAGAAAACATAAGAACAATAATTAAGGAATTCTTGGAAGAGAATGAGAATGAAGACACAACACATCAAAACCTCTGAGATAGCATGAAAGCATTCTTAAGGGAAAAATATTTTGCACTGAGTGTCCACATTAAGAATCAGCACAGGGGCTGGAGCGGTGGCTCAGAGGTTTCAGCGTTTGCCTGGCAAGCATGAGGACCTGGGTTCAAACCCCAGCACCATGTGCACAACTAAGTGTTGGAGCAATGAAGGCCATGTGAAAAACTAAATAAAGTTGTTTCTCTCTTAATCCGTCTCTCTCACTGTCCGTCCCTCTTTATTAAAAAAAAAAAAAAAAAGAATCAGCACAGATCCATAATGCTCCAATTCAAATCTCTACAACAGGAAGAAGAGTCTAATCCCGAAGCCAGCAGAAGACAGGAATTAAGATCATAGCTGAAATCAACAAAATTGAGAAAAAAAACCGATAAAATGAATCGATGAAACAAAGAGCTATTTCTTTGAATAAATAAATAAAATTGACAAAATCCTAGCTAATCTGACTAAAAGAAGGAGAGAATCAAAGCAAATCAACAAAATCACCAACAAAAAGGGGGTGATCACCACTGACCCCCCTGAAATCAAACAGATTATCAGAACATATTTTGAAAAACTATACTCTAAATCAGATAATCCAGATGACATGGACAAATTTCTAGACACATACAACATCCACAAATTGATACAGGATGAAATTGAAATTCTAAAAAGCCCAATTACAGGTAACAAAATTCATACAGCAATTAAAAGTCTTCCAAAGAAGAAAATCCCAGGGCCTGGTGGATTCCCTGTGGAGTTTTACCACACCTTTGGAGAAGAGCTAACACCACTCCTTAGTAAGCTGTTCCAAGAAATTGAAAAAGAGGGGACTCTCCCAAGCACTTTTTATGATGCATCTATAAATCTGATACTAAATCCAAACAAAGACACTTTGAAAAAAGAAAACTACAGACCAATATCCCTCATGAATATTGATGCATAAATCCTTAATAAGGTTCTTGCAAACTACATTTAAAAACCCATCAAGAAAACAATTCATCATGAACAAGCGGGCTTCATACCAGGAATGCAAGGCTGATTCAACATACGCAAATTGATAAATGTGATTCATCACCTAAAAAGAATTAAGGACAGAAACCATATGATCATCTCAATAGATGCAGAAAAGGCCTTTGATAAAATCCAGCACCAATTTATGTTCAAAACTCTAGAGAAAATAGGGATCAAAGGAACTTATCTTAACCTCGTAAAGGCCATATATGCCAAACCCTCAGGTACTATAATACTAAATGGAGAAGGATGAAAATATTTCCACTGAATTCAGGAACAAGACAAGGCTGCCCACTTTTACCACTTTTATTCAATATAGTCCTCGAGACCATGGCTGGAGCAATCAGTCAAGAGGAGGAAATCAAAGGGATAAGAATAGGAAAAGAGGAAGTCACACTATCCCTTTATGCTGATGACATGATCCTATATCTGGAAGATCCAAAAATCTCCACCAGAAAACTGCTAGAGCTAATAAACAGATTTGGCAAAGTTGCAAACTACAAGATCAACACCCATAAATCAATAGCTTTCCTATATGCCAACAATATTAGGGCATAAAAGAAATTAGGAATTAGGAAATCAATCCCATTCACAATATTCTCTAAATGAATAAAATAATTGGGATTTAATCTAACAAGAGAAGTAAAAGACCTCTACAAGGAAAATTGTCAAACACTGAAAACAAAAATTGCAGAAGACCTGAGAAGATGGAAAGATGTTCCATGCTCTTGGATGATTCAATGCAATCCCTATCAAGACTCCAATGTCATTCTTTGCAGATATAGAAAAAGCAATTCTCAAATTCATATGGAACAACCCAGAATAACCAAAACATTACTAAGCAAGAAAAATTAAACAGGTGGTTTTGCAATAAATACCAGATCTACAGTTATATTATAGAGCAGTAGGATTAAAAACAGCATGGTACTAGTATCAAGGTAGGAATGAAGACCAATGGAATAAAATAGAAGACTCTGAGACAAACCCATAAATCTTTAAACATCTGATCTTGGACAAAGGGAGTCAAAACATAACATGGAGGAAAGACAGCCTATTCAACAAATAGTGCTGGACAAACTGGACAGCCACTTGCAGAAAATTGAAATTAGACCCTTATCTTTCACCTTATACAAAAATAAAAACAAAATGGATCAAGGAATTAGGAATTAATATGAGCTACCATATAACTACTAGAAGAAACATTAGGACCAACAGTCCAGCTTATGGGAGTTGGCAACAACCTCCTCAACAAGACTCCTAAAGTGAAAGAACTACAGTCAAAAATCAATGAGTAGGATACCATTAAACTATAAATTTCTATATAGCTAAGGAAATAGTCAAAACATTGTCAAGAGGCAATCTACAGAATGGGAGAGAATCATGAACTGTGATCCCTCTGACAGGGGTCTAATATCCAAAATTTACAAAGAACTCAAAAAACTTCATATCAAAAACACAAACAGTCCAATCAATAAATGGGCCAGAGAGCTAAACAGAAACTTCTCAATAGAGGACATTCAGCAAGCCAGTGAATACATGAAAAAGTGTTTTAAATCACTGGCAATCAGAGAAATGCAAATCAAAACTACATTAAGATTTCACCTGGGGGCTGGAGTGGTGGCTTGGCAGTTACAGCGCTTGCCTGGCATGTGCGAGTACTCAAGTTCAAACCCCAGCACCCATGTACACAATGAAGTGTCTGAGTAATGAAGGCTACTTGAAAAACTAAATAAAAATTGCTTCTCTCTTTCTCTCTCTCTCTCTGTTCCCTCTTTCTTTAAAAAAAAAATCACCTCATTCCAGTCAGACTGACAAAGATGAAGAATGCAAACAATAACAAATGCTGGAGGGGTTGTGGGGAGAAAGGAGCACTAGCACATTGTTGGTGGAATTGCAGACTGGTCAAGCAACTATGGAAAACAGTGTGAAGACTCCTCAAAAAATTAGGGTTGGATCCACCATATGATCCAGTCATCCCTTTTTTGGGGTATTTTCACAAAGGAGTTAGAATCAGCACATTACAGCGACACAGCAAAATCCACGTTCATAGCAGCTCTATTTACAATAGCTAAATTATGGAATCAACCCAGATGCCCCTCATTGGATGAATGAATGGATCCAAATGTATGTATGTATATATATATGTATGTATATGTATATATATATACATATACATACATATATATATACATATATATATGTATATATATATATACAATATCATTGTTTCTAATAGCTGAGTAGAACTCCACTGTGTATATGTATATATGTATATGAAGGTAAAAGGATGGCATTGGAAGAAATCATGCTGAGTGAAGTTAGGCAAACCCAGAGAGTCAAGGGCCCAATGGTTCCCTCATCTGTGGAGGCTGAACCTAAACCCAGGCTTGGGAATGAGGTAGACAAACTTATGTATTAGATCCATAGAACAAAAATGCAAAATGTTATTATTTATAAGACATAGTTGCAAGATACTTCATAAGATATTTGAACAAGCTATGCTGCATACCTGTACAAAAACATAAAATGTTTAATCCTATTGTCAAATATTTTGAAGAATAACAATGGATGATAGGAAGGAAGGAGAAGTGGAAATGGTGGAACTGAGATAAAGTAAGGTACATTCCAAGCAGTTATAAATGTCACTGTATATATTATAGTTATATATATATATATATATATATATATATATATATAAATGTTCTTCATAAATATAAAATTATGTCACTGTATTTGGGTTTTTAAGGAACAATATAGAACCCAAAAGAAAGGCAAGGCAAGGGATCACGGGATGGGAGGAGGCAGGTAGAGGGGTTTGGGGGAGGATATTGAAAAAATTGTATTGCTGATTTTTGTGCATCTAGGAACATGTGACCACTAATCCCATAATTATGTAAAACTATAATGCACTAATAAAAAATAAATTTAAAAAAATTATTACACATATATAGGTTTAGTTCTATCTATAACATGGGGGTAAAGCCAGGGAGACATGGGAGCATAGAGTGATCAAAGAGGGGAGACCCTGGATTAGGATTGGCCTTCATTTTCTTTGTCAATATCCATATATGCATGAATATGTAATAATGATTCCCTTCAATATGTAAGACCAAGTTGAACAAATAAAAATAAATAAATAAGATAATGAAAAAAGATTCAGTATTATTCAGAGTCTAGGGTTACTGAACTTCAACCCAAGGCGATCAACCATACTATGGGAGTGCCCTTTTGAAACTAAAGGTCAAATGTGATGCAAGCTTTGGGTCCATTACTGCTTTCTTTAAATGTTAAGTCTCCACAAATTTGATTTTTCTTGCTTAATGAAATGAACATTGTCCAATACCTTTGGACCATGGGGTTAAATAGAAAATATTAAAGTAAGTATAAGTACTTTTTTACTTCTATGGCAATCAATGGCAGTCCTCAAAAAATCAAGTGTTCATATTTAATTTTTTTTATATTAGAGCATGCCATATTTGAAGAAAGGGGGGGGGGGAATTACTCCACTATTTTAACCAAACTAACTAGAAGTATGATTCCAAAAATAAAGAAAAGAAAGGAATGGCCTTGTGCAGCAGTGTAAGTCTTGATGTGTACTTCTGTTAGCTTTTACTTTACAAAGAATATATTTGCCCAAGTACAATTGGATTGAAACAACTTCATTAGCCTTTGGAAGAAGAAGTCTAATCTCTCAGTCAATTGCACACAACCTCAACCCTGCATTTGCTAAAGCAAAACTTCAGAGTTAAAACACGATGTGTACAATCAAAAAAAAAAAAGAGTACAAAGAGTACAATGTGTCTACATGAGGACAAAGACACAGGGTTAGTACTAACCTTGAGGAACTCTACTGCTGTCATAACTAATGCATTAACCTGTTCATTTAGAAGGAACACAAGTTGATTTTTTTAAAAAGGCAAACATAATAGAGCATTTTAACAGCAATAAAATCCCCCTGCTATTCACAGTGTCTAGGTGATGCTAAACTCCACAGTGTAATGATTAGAAGGGATGATGATGACCTGGTTTGATTCTGTTCCAATGCTGTTTATGGTAGTCAGTATAATTAGTAATACATTTATCTCCTTGGTCAAAGCACTCCCTATCATCCTGTTCCATTTAATGAAAAAATATTGACACAAATTTCTAATATTATTTGAAACCCCCTTTCCTACCACTACAACTCCTTTACTAAATAATAATGGAGAGCTTATATTAGATTCTTAAATTAGATTTTTGGTTCCCTTGAAATCAATAGCTATATGTATGTATATAGTTCCCTATCAGTTTACCATGAATTAATAGTTCATGAATGTCATTTATTATTTCTGAACATTTTAGGCAGTTTCTGAATTCTAAAGCAAAATAACAGGACCTACTTGGATTCAAAGCCTAGGTACACCTAATTGTCATGTAACCATGGGCAAGTTACTCCACACTTCTGAGCCATAGTAATCTAATCTGTAAATTGTAAAAAAACTTTCCCTAACTCATAGGATTTTAAGGAAGGATACTGAATGACATAATGCATAAAATACCGATATTTTGCCAAAAGAATTTTGGGCCCATAAAAACCTATTATTTTGCCAGCACAAATTTTAAAAAATTTCTCCATCTACAGGATGAATAAATCTGAAGACTGTCATACCCATCCAGAATATATCTAGCTACATTACAAAATCATAACTTTTCTTGAAACCATAGGGAACTGAAAAGAATAAACTAGACTGGAATCTGAAGAAAAGCAGTTTCCTGCAGGAAGAGAGGTGGCGTGAGCACTGGCCCATCTGTGGACAGCACTGTCCTCTGGATTCTGGGCACCATGCAAACAGGTAGGGAGAATCTATTAAAAATGCCATTGAATTGCGAAAGGCTGCCAGTATGTTTGTGAGAAAGAATAGGATATCTCCTAGTCAGATAAAATGACAGCACAAGCACTCAAGTTTTTTGCCTTATGTGTTGCTTGATACACAAGAAACACGATGGACAGAAAGGCTCTGTGTCATGAAGATCTCCTTAAGGAGAGTGAAAGCCATTGTAGAAAAGGCAGGAAGTGCAGTCAAGATTTCTTTCCCCTAAAGATTAAATAAAAATTATAAGCCACTAAAGAGAAGTATCAGTCTCTGTGTACCCCAAGGTACTATGCAAATAAGATTCAGGGGAAAAAAAACTACCACTAATGGAGGCACTAAAGGAAATCCTGTGCTCATAATCTGACAAAAATAATATTATCTGTCTCCTAACAGGGGAAGGACAGAAAATTCTCTCCCATACCAGACTCACCAAACATATGAGGCAGAGTTTGACTGCCATAGGAAATAAGGAGAAGGCACTGAGAAATCCCAACCCTGGCATACAGGTACAGGAGACCTGCCTATGAGGAGGCTTGACAGTGCAAATAGGAAATTCTCCAACCATACCACCCGACTAGTCATTACTAAGTAATAAGCAAAAGGAGAATTCTGGGGGAGAGTTACAAAAGCATACAGGCTGATTCCCTTCACCGTGCTGAAAATGGAACAGCAACATTGAGAAGAACCCAAGTTCCAACCCTAAGTACACAGAAAAGTGAGTATACTTTCAATCCAGTCCTAACTGAAGGAAACATATCAACAGCGAATTCTGAATACAATGCACTCCTGATTAGATTTATTTATTCTGCTACAGAATGGTGTAGCAGGAGGAATGAGACTGTTCATTTATGCCTTTATACACAGATAGTCAACATTCAGCTACAAATGAGATAAACAAAAGGAGAAAGAAAAGATATATTGTCAAAAGACAAAATAATCTACAGAAAAAGACTCTGCAATCACCCACATGATGAAACTATAGGACAGTGAATCTGAAATCACTGTTTAATATGCTCAAGGCTCTAGTGGAAATAGTGAATGAAACACAAAAGCAGAGATGGAATTTCATCAGAAAGGTGACACTATAGAAAAGAGTAGAATAGAAATGATAATGGTGACAATTATGATGATGATGGTCCTGTCAATAATATAAGTGACATAAAGAATAAAGAATTCTTTCCATGAGCTTTTCAGTAGATTGACACAGCAAGAGAAGCAGTCTGTGAACCTGAAGATACAATAATAGAAATTACCCAAAAGGAAACAGAGGGAAAAAAGCATACTTTTTAAAGTAGAGATTATCCAAAAGATATAGACTGATATTATATAATCTATGTAACTGAAATCTTGGAAAGAAAGGGTAGAGATTATTGAAGAAATAATCAGAATTTTTAAAGATGGAGACAGAGAGAGAGAGGGAGAATTCATTATTTATTTTTTTTTCATTTGGCCTTTATTTCTCTGACACTTAGTTGTGTATGTGGTACTGGGATTTGAACCTGGGTACTTGCACTGAGCCACCACTCCAGCCCCAATAATGAGAATTTTTGAAACATAATGAAATGCATAACTCAAAGACTCAAGAAGCTCACAGGCCAAAAATAATAAACATAAAAGACATTAAAACTGCTGAAGTCAAACTTAAGCAAGAAATCTCAAAGATAGAGAAAAATACACGTTTTAAAGGAAAAAATAAAAACCACAGAAGACTTTTTGGGGCAAACTATGCAAACCAGGTGATAGAGAAGTGATTTCTTCACAGTACTGAAGAAAATTATAAAATAATTCTCTGCACAATAATAATGTCCTTCAAAAATGACTATGAAATAAAAGTTGCTTTCAGGATGCAAAAAAGGGCAAATTCAGACTCTTGTGATTAATCTGTTAATATTTTAATAAAAAATTTTTAGACAAGGGAAAATATACTGGGTAGGAATCCTGACCTACAAAAAGAATTAAAGAGCTCCAACAATGGTTAAAATAAAGTAAATGTAAAGACCATATTATTTTATCATGTTCAAGTGTTTTAAAATATAAATAAAGCAAGTACATTGGTTCAAACCGCAGCATCCACGTACACAACTAAGTGTCAGAGCAACAAAAGTCATGTGAAAAACTCAATAAAAATTGATTATCTCTCTCTCAAAAAAATAGAAACATATTGCAGATGTAAAGCACACATAAAAATAAATAATTACAAAGCCAAAAGGATAATGTAAATTAATTAAAGGCTATTCTTGAAGGTTCTTCCTCTATGAATAAGCAACTATTATCAAAAGGTAGGCTGTAAGAAGATTTATACTATAAACCATGTAACTGCTAAAATTATTTTTCAAAAGAGAAATAACCAAAAATTCAATAGTGTAGATAAAATGGACTCATAAATTCATACAACTTACTTGAAATCAATCAGGAAGAAAAAATAATAAAGAACAGATGAAAGAAATAGCAAGTAGCTATGTGGTATATTCCAACCATATTAGTAATTACACTCAATATGAGTTCTCATAAATTGACAAGTTAAAAGTGACTGTTGTATTTGATTTGTAAAGAGCAAGATCCAGTAAATTCTATTTATATAAACAGTTTTAAAAAGCAGAAATGGAAAAAATACCACTTCAACAGCTTAAAAATTAAAGTTGGGGGGCTGGAGCAGCGGCTCAGTGGTTATGGCACTTGCCCAGAATGCACAAGTACATAGGTTCAAACCCCAGCACCCACGTATAAAACTAAGTGTCAGAGCAATGAAAGCCATGTGAAAAACTCAAAAATTGATTCTCTCTCTCTCTGTCCTTCTCTCTTTATACAAAACAAAATCAAAGTTGGAGTGGATATAATATGAAGCATACTAAATTTCATAACGAAACATCATTGGAATAATATGGAATAGATTATATATGTGTATGTATGTATGAAAAAAATGTAATATGTATTTACAAAAAAAGCACTTCAAAATAATTGAAGCAAACTCTAATAAAACTAAAAGGAAAGAGAGATAATTCCAAAACCATATCTGTACATGCAAAATCTTCTGTCTCAGTCACTGACAGAATAAGTACAAAGAAAATTATTAAAGATAGAAACATGTGGGAAAATTGATCACCCAAATAGACCCAGTCATCTGTATCAGAAACCTTAGCACAACAGGAACAGAGTACATATTCCATAATGGAATTAAACTAGACATCAGTGAGAGAAAAATATCTGGAAAATCACCCCAAATACTTGAAAACAACACATTTCCAGGAAACTCAGAGTTCAAACTAGAAGACTCAAGGAAATTATAAAAATATATTATGAATCAAATAGAAATAAATACACAAAATAGCAAAACGATGTGATGCAGCCAGGACAGTACTTGGAGGGAAATTCATACCATTAAATACATTAGAAAAGAAGGTCTAAAATCAGCAACTTAAATGCATAATTCAGGAAAATAGAGAATGAAGAGAAAACTAAACCTAAATCAAATAAAAGGAAGGAAGTAACGAAGACTAGAAAACATATCAATAAAATAAAAATTAGAAACCAACTGAATTAAAGTTGACTTTTTGGAAAGCTTGACAAATTTCATAAAACTCTAGTCAGCCTAACCAGCAAAAATTATCAGCATCAGGGATGAAGAGAAGACAATATGACTGATGGCACAGAAATTAAAATAATAACAAAGGATTATTACAAACAACTCCATACTATAAATTCAAAAATTTAGATGACATAGACCATTTCTATTCTCTAAGAAGTCACTGAGGAAGTAGTCTATAGTCATATAAAAATTAAATGTGTGGTTATATATTTTTCTAAAAGAGAAAATTACAGGCACAGTTGAATTTCCTGGCAAATTCTTTCAAACATTTAAAGAAAATATAATTATCAATCCTGCAAAACTCTTCCAGAAAATAGAAAAGGAGAGAGAACTTCATAACTCATTTTATCAGGCCAGCATTACCCCAATACAAATGTCAATTACAAGAAAATGATACTAACAACCAATCTCATATAGGCAAAGACAGGATGAACCTTAACAAAATGCTAGCAAATCCAAATCAGCATTACATAACAGGAAAATGCATCATGACCAAGTGGGTATTCTCCTAGGAATGCAAAGGCACAGCTATATTCCAAATTCACAATAATTCATTATATTAACACACTAAATAAGAAAACCCATATAATCATGTTAACAGATGATACTCAACTAAGGGGCAAAAATATAGCTTGGAGGAAAGACAGCCTGCTCAACAAATGTTGTTGGAAAATCTGGACAGCCATACGCAGAAAATCGAAATTAGATCCTTATAACTCATCCTGCACAAAAATCAAATGGAAATGGATCAAAGAATTAGGAATTAAACCACCAACCATTCAATTATTAGAAGAAAAAATAGAATCAACACTCCACCATAATGGTATAGGCACCAACTTCCTTAACAAGACTCCCATAGGGAAAGAATTAAAGCTAAGAATGAAAAAGTGGTATACCACTAAACTGAAAAGCTTTTTCATAGCTAAGGAATTAATCAAGCGCATCCAGAAAGAACCTACAGAATGGGAGAAAATAATGGCATGCTACAACTCTGACAGGGGGCTAATATCTAGAATACACATAGAACTCAAAACATTTAATACCAAAGCCACAAACAATCCAATCAATAAATGGGCTGTGGAACTAAGCAGAAACTTCTCAACAGAGGACTTCAAAAAGCCAATAAATATATGCAAAAGTGTTATACATTACTGGTAATCAGAGAAATGCAAATCAAAACAACATTAGGATTTCACCTCACTCCAGTCAGAATAGCAAAGAGCAAAGATGAAGAATATGAACATTAACAAATGCTGGAGGGGTTGTGCGGAGAAAGAAACACTAACATACCGCTGGTAGGACTGCAGATTGCTATAGTCACTCTGGAAAGCAGTTGGAGGCTCCTTAAAAAATTAGGGATGGAACCACTGTAAAACCCAGCTACCCCATTCCTGGGTATTTTCACAGAAGAGCTGGAATCAGCATATTGCAAAGACACAGCTACATTAGTGTTTATAGCAGCTCAGTTTACAATAGCTAAATTATGGAGTCAACCCAAACGCCCCTCACTTGATTAATAGATCTGAAAACTCTGAGATGCACGCACGCGTGCGCACACACACACACACACACACACACAATGGGGCTCTACTCAGCTATTAAAAATAATGTTATCATGGCTTTTGCAGGTAAATGAATGGAAATAGAAAAAATTATGCTGAGTGAAATAAGCCAAACACAGAGACTCAAGGGTCAGATGTTTTCTCTCATATTCAGAAGCTAGAATAAAACCAAGGATAGGGTGAAAGTTAGACAATTTTATTTACTAGACACAACAAATTCAAATTATCAAATAATCTGGGGGAACTCTAACTATGGGGTGGGGAAGCGGGCAGGGAAAGGAGAAAGGTAGGTAGAGAGGGAGGAAAAGGGAGGTTATCAATTCTATATGATACACTTGACTCCCCTGAGAAGCCAAATAATACTCATACAGGCATTTAAATCTAGAAAATTCAAAAATCAATACATATATATATATATATATATATATATATATATATATAGGCATTTATATTTGTAACATGGGGAATTACAACGGAGACAAGAGAACGGGGAGTAGGCAAGGCAGGGAGATACTGGATAAGGATTGGGCTCAAGTTACTTTGTCATTACATATCCATATATGAATGTGTAGCAAAGAATCCCTTCAATATGTAAGAACATGCTGAACTAATAATAATAATGATAAAACATTTCTCAAAATTTAGAATTCTTTTTTGATAAAAATCTCTAAAAACTTCTTAGCAAAATAGGAATACAAGCATTAGTCTAAAAATGGGTAACAATAAAAAGCCTACTGATAATATCACACTAAATGATCCCCCCCTAAGATTAGGGAGAAGACAGAATACTTGTCCTCACCAATCCTTTCCAATACCATAATAGAAGTCCTAGCTCAGGGAACAAGACAAGAAATATAAAGAAAATGCATACATATTAACGAGAAGAAAAAGTCTCTTTATTTACAGATGATGTGATTTTCTGCTTAGCAAATCTGAATCTACAAGAAACCTTCCAGAATAAGTACATTTAATAAAAATAGACTATAAGATACATGAGTAATACAAAACACAAAACAACATTGGAATGAATTTTAAATGCTGAAAACCCCAAGTGGTATAAACTAATATGCAGGTTAAAAGCACCAAATAAGCTGGGCAGAGTGGCAGACACCTAGCGACTAGGGGCACATCCCAGTGACTAAGGAGGCTGAGGCAGAAGGATTGTAAATTCAAAGCCAGCTTCAGCAATTAGTGAGACCATGTCTCAAAATAAAAAGGGTTGGGGGCTGGAGCGGTGGCTCAGCAGTTTCGGCGCTTGCTTGGCAAGCATGAAGACTCAGGTTCAAAGCCCAGCACCATGTACACAACTAAGTGTTGGAGCAACGAAGGCCATGTGGAAAACTAAATAAAGTTGTTTCTCTCTTTCTCTGTCTCTCCCACTGTCCCTCTCTCTTTAAAAAAAATAAATAAATAAATAAAAAGGGTTGGGGATGTGGCTCAGTGATTAAGTATCCCTGAGTTCAATCCCCAGTATTTACCCCCCCAAAAGAAAATGAAGTAACTAAGTATACATCTAACAAAATATGTACATGATTTGTATGCTAAACATGATGACACACTGATAAAGGAAATAGACTATTTTCCAAAGAAATGAAGATATATATTATTTTCATGGTTTGGAAGTTTCAGTATTATTACTACATGAATTCTTTCTAATTTAAATACACAGTAAATGAAATCTTGATCAAAATCCCTGCAGGTGTTTTGTAGCTATCAAAGAAACTGATTCTAAAATCTATTTGGAAAGGCAAACAAATATAATAGCTAAAACAATTGTGAGAAAAAGAAAAGAAAAACATGGGAGGACTCACCATGTCCAATTTCAAGGCTTATTATAAAGAATCTGCAGTAATCAAGAGAGAGTGGTGTTGGTGAAAGGTCGGAAATATACATCAACACAGGAAAGAAATGAGAGTCCCCAAAATAGAACCACACAGTATCAGGGACAATTGACCACTGACCAAGATGCAAAGACAATTCCGTTAAGTATAGTCTTACTTGAAAAGAGTATCTTTTCAACCGACAATACTGCAACAGACACCCTATACCAAAAAAAAAAAAAAAAAATGAAAAAGAAAGAAAGAAAAAAAATCCCGGCATGCATGAGGACATGAGTTCAATCCCCAGCACCACATACACAACTAAGTGGAGGAAAAATAAATAAAAACCAGATGAAAACATAATAAAACAAACCCCTCCTCCCTCCCTCTCTCTCTCTTTCTCTCTCCTCACTTTTTCTTTCTTAGAAAAAAAAAACCACTTAATTCACTTGTCACATGACCTAGCCATTCCATATCTCAGAATTTATAATGGGAATTAGTCATAAGTCCATTCAAAAACTTAAGTACAAACAATCAAAGAAGTCTTATTTGCAATAGCGAGAAACTAGAAATAGTCCAAATACCCATCACTAGCTAAACGTTAATAGACAAATTGTAGCATATCTATAGAAAGGGATTCAGTGTGGCAATAAGAAGAAATGAACTAGTGATATACACAATATGGATGATTCTTAATATAATTATGTTGAATTTAAAAAGCCAGATGTATATATAGTTCATTATTTCTTTTATATAAACTTCTAAAGCATATAAACTAATCTATCAGGAAAATAGATTCATGGATTCCTCGATAAGAGTGAGGAAGGAAGGGCAGCATTAACAATGGGCAGAAGGAAACATTCCCTGGTTCTGTGTATGTTCATACTATCGAGTGTGGTAATGGTTGCAAGAGTGTAAACACGTCCAAGCTTATGTATGTGCAATTTATGTATGTGCAGCATACCGTATGTCATTCATGCTTCAATAAAGCTATTAAGAAGAAATTGCAGTGATTTCAAACTCTATTTATACAGCAAGAATAAATGTAAAATAAGAGTAACACTTTCCACCCCCCAAATCAGTGAGACCTGGATGTTCACAAACCCTTGAAATGCAGATTAGACTTCCTAATCAGCATCAGTTTTCAAACCTTTGATTTCTTCTTCTTTTTCTTCTCCTTTTGTGACATTAGAGGTCCAAGCCAAAAGCAGTCATTTCTTGCCATCAGTCAGGCTTTGTCTTTAATATTTAATTAAGTATGAAATGAGAGAATCATTTGATTCTTCAACCCTATCAATTATTTTTGCTTCAAACTGTGTGAGAGCTAATGTGCTTCAGAAGAGGTGGCTGTTAGTTAAATCGCATAAATATTGAACAATTCACACCTATTTTATGTAATCACTGCCTGGACACAGTTCACGGCCAGCACAGGAGGGAGTGTTGGAGGAGGACTGCGCTATTCAGTACAGAGGCAGCAGAGAGCATCCCAAAGGGGCTTTGCTCAGACATCCCATGGTGCTTCAGGACACAGGAAGGAATCATTTGAGCTTAATAATCTAACATTTATTTAATACTTACTCTAAGTGCTAGGCTCTGGGCTAAACATTTCAATTGTACACTTCTGTTATTTGAGATATTTTGAAATGAGCATGATTATCTTTTTATATGAGAAGATTAAAACTTAGGAGGCTTAAGACTCCTGACTAAGACCCCAGAGCTTATAAGTCAGGTAGTCGTACTGGAGACCCACATTTGCTTTGATTCTATATGGGTGGACTGAAGTGCTGGGCAATCCCACCTCCTCAATCAGCCTACCCTGTTCTTTGCAGGGTCTCTCCACTAAATGTCAATCCTAGGGGAAAACAGAAGGAAAACCAGGAAGAGAAGTGAGAAAATACACCTTGGGGAGGAGGAAATAAACTGTGAGTCTAAAATCCACATCTGTCCCTGGGAAACCTTTATCTTTAGCATAAAGTTTTGTGCCTAGCACTTATTAGGCACTTAGCATCTGTTGAACTGAATGTGTGCGTGTGTGTGTGTGTGTGTGTGTGTGTGTGTGTTAATCCTCTAGGCCTTTTTGTTCCTCATTTAAAACCATGGATATGCAATACTCTTAAGGGTAGGAAGAAACAGGAACTAAACTAATTGTTCAGAAATACACGAGCACCAGACATTGTATCCAGGGGATGGCCAACTGTCGGTGGGCAGACACCCAGGGGCACGTCCATATTTGGGAAGGAGTATGCCATGACATAGTTAAACAGTCTTGCTGAAATAACAACTCAATCAAGTCAGTTAATAGTAGCCTGCCACAGTGATTAATTTGGCCACACAGCTGGTTCAGTTGCAAAGTTGATGCTGCACCCAGGTGGAGACCCAGGGAGACCCTTTTCTACATGGTCATCACTCACCTTATACCTCCCTGCTCTGCTGCATCTCAGTCACTCAACACTGGAACTTTTGCAAACAGGGAACAAACTTAGGAGCAATTAGACTGACATTGTGAGTGTTCAATCATTTTCAACCAAATGTTCAATCAGTTCATATGATACTAAACTCTCAAAGCTTGCAAGAGAACTCTTCACAGAAGAGTTATCCTACCAAAAAGGATCCTGAAGGTTATTATTTATCTCTACTTAAAAACAAAACAAAACAAAAAGTTGTTTGCCTTGGTTGTTAGCGGGCTAGATCCTGCAGAAACCCCCCAGGATGCTGCCATCACAGTTGACTCACAGACTACTGCATTGAAATATTTTGAGAAAATAGCTTGATACATGTACTCTGTTGTTGGCATAGCAGTTGGTATAAGCTGGAGGCCAAAAAGCTAATTTTGCTGAACCAATTGTACTTGAAGATGAACTCATGGTACTCATTAATCAACAAGTACCACTGGGTGCTTCCTACCTGACAGGCACTGTGAAGGGCTCTGTAGGAAATAAGGGAAAGAAAAAAGGTATTGCTGTAGTAACAAGATCATTGCCATTAAAATCAGAGTGGAAGGGGTGGAGCAGTGGCTTGGTGGTTACAACACTTGCCCAGCATGCAAGAGTATGCGAGATCAAAGCCCAGCACCAGGTACACAACAATGTCTCAGAGCAACGAAAAGTCACATGAAAAACTAAATAAAATTTGATTCCTTTTCTCTCTCACTCTCCCTCTCTCTTTAAAAAAAAAAGTCAGTAGAGTTTGAAATCTGAATCTACTACTTATGAATTATGTGACATTGGACAGGGAATCTAACCTCTTTGAGTCTCAATTATCTTTTCTGTACAATAGGGATACTAATGACAACTTTAAAGATTGTTTCATAATATTATATTTAAAAATGAACAAAAAGTATTTGGTACTGAGCAAATCCTTAATAAGTATGTGTTTGAATTTTTTATATCATGTAAATTATATATAAAAGCTTTGGACACACCAAAGAATTTTCAGTCTATCTGAACAGAAAATTTTTAAATTTTTTTATGTTTCTACTGGTACATGATAAGTATACATGATATTGGGGTTCATTTTGACATAAATATACAAGCATGAAATATAATTTGTTCCAGTTTAGTCTACAGTGCTTCCTCTTTCCTAGGAATTAGAAGAAACTTTACAACTGACAGAAGAAAATATAGGCTCAACATTACAACATATTGGCACAGGCACCAACTTCCTTAACAATACCCTTAAAACTCAAGAAATAAAATCAAGAATCAACAAATGGAGAAAGGAAATTACTTAGAGATTATGAGAAGTATGAAATCAAGTGTTGAATCAAATTATAGTTTATCTAATATTCATATCCGTAATATTCTAAATGTTTACTGTAATCTTTAATCAGTCTTTATTTTTCTCCATAAGCTCCAACCAGCTGCTTGGTTTACAAAGTATTTAACACATTTATAATCCCAGAGCAAATTTTAGAATAGATTTTCAATTTGGCTATCATTACACAAGACACCTTTGCTGAAGCACTCAGATCTACCAATTAGTCTTTCATGAATGTTTCTTTTGAATTTCCTGAATTTCCTTTTGATTATTCATATAATTTTCCTTATATTTTGGCAATTCTGGGTTTCTTATTGTTCCAAATGAATTTGAGAATTGCTTTTTCTATGTCTGTAAAGAATGACATTGGTATCTTAATAGGGATTGCATTAAATCCATATAGCTTTTGGCAGAATGGCCAATTTTATTATATTAATTCTGCCTAATCAAGAGGCATGGAACATCTTTCCATCTTCTTAGGTCATCTTGGATTTCATTTTTCAACGTCCAATAATTTTCATTATAGAGATCTTTGACTTCCCTTGTTAGGTTAATTCCCAAGTATTTTATTTTTTTCGAGGATATTGTGAATGGGACTGATTTCCAAATTTCTTCCTATGTCCTATTATTGTTAGTGTATAGGAAAGCTATTGATTCATGGGTGTTTATCTTGTAGCCTGCCACTTTGCTAAATCTGTTTATAAGTTCAAGCAGTTTACTGTTGGAGTTTTTTGGATCTTCTAGATATAGAATCATGTCATCAGCAAAAAGAGAGAGTTTAACTTCTTCTCTTCCTATTTTTATCCTTTTGATTTCTTTCTCTTGACTTATTTCTTCATCTAAAGTCTCAAGAACAATATTGAATAAAAGTGGAGAAAGCAGACTGTCTTGTCTTGTTCCCGAGTTTAGTGGAAATGCTTTCAACTTTTCTCCATTTAGTATTATACTCACCGAAGGTTTAGCATATACAGCCTTTACATAGTTCAGAAATGTTCCTTTGATCCCTATCTTCTCTAGACTTTTGAGCCTAAAAGGGTGCTGGACTTTATCAAAAGCCTTTTCTGCATCGATTGAGATGATCATATAGTTTTTGTCCTTGATTCTGTTTAAGTGGCGAATTACATCAATTGTTTTGTGTATGTTGAAACAGCCCTGCATACCTGAGACGAAGCCCACTTGATCATGATGGATTATCTTCTTGATAAGTTTTTGAATACGGTTTGCTAGGACTTTATTAAGGATTTTTGCGTCCAGGTTCAACAGGGGTATTGATCTGTAGTTTTCTTTTTTTGATGTATCCTTGTTGGATTTTGGTATCAGAGTTATGGTTGCTTCATTAAAAAGTGTTTGGGGGAGTTCCCTCCTTTTCAATTTGAAATAACTTAATAAGGAGAGGTGTTAGTTCCTCCTCAAAAGAGTGGTAAAACTCAGCAGGACAGTCATCAGGTCCTGGGCTTTTCTTCCTTGGTAGACTTTTAATCGTCATATGAATTTTGGTGCCTGTGATTGGGTTGTTTAGGAAATCAATATCATCCTGTGTCAATTTAGGGATATTGTGTCTAGAAATTTATCAATTTCTTCCAAACTATCTAATTTGGAGGAGTATAGGTTTTCAAAATATGATCTTATAATTTGTTGGTTTTCTGTGGGGTTAGTGGTGATTGCTGCCTTTTCATTGCAGATTTTATTGATTTGCTTCATTTCTCTCCTTCTTTTGGTTAGATTCACTAGGGGTCTGTTTACCTTGTTTATTTTTTCAAAGTATCAGCTCTTTGTTTCATTAATTCTTTTTATTATTTCTTGTTCTCAAATTCATTGATTTCAGCTCTGATCTTGATTATTTTCTATCTTCTGCTGGCTTTGGGGTTACATTGTTCTTCCTTTTGAAGACTTTGAGATGGAGTTTAAGCTTATTTATTTGGAATTTCTCTTCATTTTTAATGTGGGCACTCAGTGCTATAAATTTTCCCCTTAGGAATGCTTTCATGCTGTCTCAGAGATTTTGATATGTTGTGTCTTCATTTTCATTCTCTTCCAAGAATTTTTGGATTTCTTCTCTCATGTATTCTTGGATCTTCATTTAATAGGGTATTATTCAATCTCCATGAACATGTATGTTTTCTGTTATGATTTTTACTGTTGATTGCTAGGGTCATGGCATTGTGATCTGATAGGATACATGGAATAATATCTACTTTTTATATTTGCTAAGATTGTCTTTGTGAACCAGAATATGATCTATTTGGGAAAAAGATCCATGTGCTGCTGAGAAAAAGGTGTATTCTGATAACTTGGGGTGGAATATTCTATATATGTCTGTTAAGTCCATTTGATTTATAGAGTTATTTAGACTGGTGATTTCTTTATTGATTTTTTTTTTGTTTTGATGATCTGTTTAATGGTGACAGAATAGTGTTGAAGTCTCCCAATATTATTGTATTGAGGTCCTCGGGTGGTTTAATGTCATGAAGTAATTTATTCATGTAGTTGTGTGCAGTGTTGTTTGGAGAGTAAATATTAACTATGGTTATTTCTTCCTGTTGTAGGGTTCCTTTTAGTACTAAGTAGTGGCCTTCTTCATCTCTTCTGATTGATTTATGTTTGAAATCTACTTTGTTGGATATAAGTATTGTGACACCAGCTTGCTTTCTTGGGCCGTACACATGGCAGTTTTTTTCTATCCTTTCACCCATTTTTTTAAAAATTTTTATTAAATAAACATGGTCTTAAAATTAGGAGGGATTCATTATCAAACAATCAAGAACAAAAGTATAATGACAGAAAAAGCCAATACTGGTGCCAGACCATGGTTCCCCACCCCCTGGGTTCCCCATGGTTCCATGTTTTCCCCTACTTAAGCCCCAAGTTAACTGAACTTCTCCTGGAGGTCAGAGGGTCCCCTCTGATTAGATTCCCCCATGCTACCTCCCTCTGGTCTCCGAGATGTCCTTCCTACTCCATTCCCCTATCTCTATCCCCATCCTCACGTCCCCCAGGAACCTAGGGAAGGTTCCCCATGATCGTGTAAAAATTCATACATGTTCAGGTAGTTGTTAGGTTAGCCATCTATCATACTGTTTCCACTTGTATTCTAGCTTTCACAAATGAGAGAAAACATTCAGCCCTTGAGTCTCTGAGTTTAGGATACTTCACTTAGCAAAATTTTTTTCATCTCCATCCATTTGACTGCAAATGACATAATATCATTTTTTCTAATAGTTGAGTAGTATTCCATTGTATATATGTAGCAAAGTTTTTGAATCCACTCATTGAGTGAGGGGCATCTGAGTTGGTTCCATAATTTAGCTATAGTAAATTGAGCTGCCATAAACATTGATGGAGCTGAATCTTCTATAGTAAGCCAATACTAGCTCTTTTGGGAAGATACCCAGGAGTGGGATAGCTGGGTCAAAAGGTTGTTCCAGCCCTAATTTTTTGAGGAGTCCACACTGCTTTCCAGAGTTGCTGTACCAGTTTGCAGTCCCACCAGCAATGCAACAGTGTTTCTCTTTGCCCACATCTCCTCCAGCATCTGTCATTGTTCACAGTCTTTATTTTTGCCACTCTGACCAGAGTAAGGTGGACTCTCAGTGAAGTTTTGATTTGCATTTCTCTTATTGCTAATGATGTAGAGCATTTTTGCATATGTTTACAGGCTTTTTGGATTTCCTCCATTTATTTATTGGATTATTTGTGACTTTGTTGTTTAGTTTTTTAACTCTTTGTATATTCTGGATATTAGCCCTCTGTCCGAGGTGTAGCAGGTAAAAATTTTCTCCCATTCTGTAGGTTCTCTCTTGAGACTCTTGATTAAATCTTTAGCTTTGCAAAAGCTTTTTAGTTTAATTGCATCCCATGCATTTATTCTTGATTTTACTTCTTGTGATACAGGAGTCCTGTTAAGGAAGACTGTGCCAACCCCTGTGTCATGTAATGTTGATCCTACTTCTTTTTCAAGCAATTGTAGAGTTGCTGGTTTAATATCCAGATCCTTGAACCATTTTGATTTAATTTTTGTGCAGGGTGAAAGGAAAGGATCCAATTTCAGTTGTCTACATATGGCTGTCCAGTCTGTCCAACACCATTTGTTGAACAGGCTATCATTCTTCCACACTTTGCTTTTGCTTCCTTTATCAAATATCACATAGTTAAAGGTATGAGGGTTTGTCTCAGAATACTCTATTCTATTCCAGTGATCTTCGG